>VXAU01000944.1:172037-268150 GCA_013399695.1 Formicarius rufipectus | reverse complement strand
CACGAAGTCTAGCCATGATGATACATACAGAGCATCAACTCACTTGAAGAAATACTTGGAAAAAAGAGAACAAAAAGAGACCACCAAAGTAAAGTAACAACAGCCACTAAGGACATCTACTTCATTTTCCATACACCCAGACGTGCTCTCCATAAATCCCAGTAGTTCTCTGCACAATGCCAGAACTAAAACACTATCATCAGCACATTTCACTGGTACTCAGAGCTCATCTCAGCCAGTTCTCTTACTGTGCTTCCATTACAAATGTTCATGCAGTTTCACTGTATATAATCATAATTGCTTTCCAACTCCTGTCCAATAACTTTCTGTTCCATTGGAGTCAGAGCTCCAAAACACATTTAATTTTAACCAATTCATCAGAAGAAATACCTTGTAAAAGTTCACTTCCATTGTCTTTGGGTTTATATACTGCAAAATGAAACAGCCCAGTGGAAACATGGAAACTGCCTATCCATGAAGTACTTCTCTCCTACCTGTTATTTAAAGCTCATCAGCACATAAGCAAGTGCAGATTATTTAGCAAAAAAAAGATGAGCTGAAACTATTTCTGTTGAAGTCACCAGGAGCTTTATATCCGCGATACTCTAATTGTTTTAAAGTCCTGCTAAACCTCAGTCCCAAAACTGTGTGTCATATGTAAATATCATTCCTACCTCACATAAACTAAAAAAAAATTATTTTTATATGTGCCTGTAAACTGTGTGGAGGCAGGAAATGGACCCTTTAATTTAATCATGTCAAGCTTATGTAATAGTAACTATTTCTCATGCATATTTATGCCTGTGATCCAAACAATCATATGAATAATAAAACTGTGTAGTACCTTGTAGTGGTAATATTTTCACTCCAAATTCTTCAAGGTAACCTAGGGCACGAATGAGGTCCAGCTCCTCCTGAACAGCACTCGGACTGTCTACAATAAGTTGCAGACAGCACCTAAATGGGAATGAAACATTTTGCTCAAGTTTGAACACATTCAAAGTTAAATTTCTGCAAAAAGTCCACCTGTGAGTAATACAAAACAAAAAAACAGTCACCAGTAATTTACTGTGCTTATGAAATGTCAACATACTTACTAGTCTTGAATACACATTGGAATTGTTTGGCACTATCTCTCTGTTTTTGCTGGCTAAACATTTTAACAAATTTCAACTGGTTGTGATAAGCACATCACCTACAGCCTCGTGAATTTAGACCTGCAATGAATTTAGCAGAAGATGTTGAAGGCATATGTACTTAAATACACAATATTTTACAGAAGCATTTCTCCTATCACTATCGGAGTTTGGTACTGCCATATAATAGAAGATACAAGCAAAATACTGTAGAAAGTTGATTGGAAGTGAAACATTACGAGTCATTGTCATAAATTCAGTTTCCTCAACTAGGTACAGCAAAAAAACCAAAGCTGATTAAAAAAAATCAACAAAAAACCCCACTAAATTGCAATGAAGATGAATCAATGCGGAAATTATTAACAGCACATTAAATATTTTTAATTCATGTTATATGAATATTATCTTGATATAAGCAGCTTTTAGATAATTTTTTAAAATACAGGTTGCATTCTGATACAGTGTATTCATATGTAGTTTTATTATAACATGTTTACCAAAAAAATCAACATGCAAAAATCATAGAATCATAGTACGGCCTGGGTTGGAGGCTACCTTCAAGATCATCCAGTTCCAACACCCCTACTGTGGGCAGAGACACCTTCCACTAGACCAGGTTGTCCAGAGTTCCATACAACTTGGCCTTGAACACTTCTAGGGAGCAGACATTCAGAGCTTTTCTGGGTAATCTTGTTCAAGTGCATTACCACCCTCATGGAGATTTTTTTCCTATTATCTAATCTGAACTTACTCTCTTTCAGTTTGAAGCTATTCCCCCTTGTCCTGTCACTACACACCCTTGTAAAGTGTCTCTTCCCATCTTTCTTGTAGGCTCCCTTTAGGTACTGGAAGGTCACAATTAGGTCACCCCAGAGCCTTCTATCTGATAGGCTGAACAATTCCAATTATCTCAGCCTTTCCTCCCAGGAGAGGTGTTCCAGCCCTCTAATCATCTTGGTGGCCTCCTGTGGACATGCTCCAATAGGCAAATGCCCTTCCTTTCCTGAGGACCAGAGCTGAATGCAGCACTCCAGGTGGGTCTCACCAGAGCAGAGTAGAAGGGCAAAATCTCCTCCCTGGACCTGCTGACCACACTGCTTTGGATGCAGCCCAGGATACAACTGGCTTTCTGGGCTGTGAGTGCACATTGCTGGCTCATGTCCACCCTTCTCACCCACCAGCATCCTCATGCCCTTTCCAACAGGGCTCCACTTGATCTCTTCATTCCCCAGCCTCTACTGATACCAAGGGGCTGTCCTGACCCAGACACAGCACATTAAACTTGGTCTTGTTAAACCACCTGAGATTCCCCTGGGTCCACTTCTCAAGCTTGTCCAGGTTCTTCTGGATGTCATGCTGTCTCAATGATTTGAAATGGCTTAATTCACCTTACACATTACATCAGGAAATTATTTTATTTGTGCAATGTACCATATGGCTTTTATCTCTATACATTAATTAAGAATAGACATGTCTACATCAAAACTAAAATAAAACTGCATATTCATTGAATATCCCATCTGAACCCAACACATTTTTCAGAAGCACTGACAAATATTTCAGTGACATGAAGATTAAAACAGGATTGGAACAAAGAGAGCTGAAGAGAAGATAAATACATTCTGCCTAAAACAACTTACACATGGAGGCTACTAGGAGACCTACACACTGTGAAAATCCCTCAGGGAGGCAAAGTCAAATTACCCTGATACAACTCACTGGAGGTAAGTCAGAGAAGGAACAAAACACCCTACTAAGCAGCGTAAACACACGGTCATACATTTATAGTAAGTATTTGAGCGATAAACCATGTATTTTGAAATATCACCATAAAATTATAAGATAAAAACTGATCACAGGATCCTTATGCATTTATAAGGTCTTTAAACCCTTAATATTGAAAGCAATGCTACTTTGTATTTCCAGAGTCTGATTAAGGGGCAGGGAATATTAGGAAATAAACCCTAATTTTCTGACAGCATTAAATCAGCTGTATTTATGTAGATGATCATTGTAAACATACCTGGCCAACTCCATACAGCTGTCAGTCAAACTCATTGAAGAATTGAAATATTCTCTGCCAGCAGCCAAAATTAGCTCAATACTTCTGGCATAGCTGACTCGGTACTGTGGCTTCCCTTTCGATGAACTTGGTAGATCCACTGACCAAACACTGCAATGCATCATTTGCCCAGCCAAGTGGATATTGTCTATACTGCTTGAGCATAAAAGACTTTCAGTGAATATCTAAAAGAAAGGACAAAAATTTAATAACCTGTAGCAGCAGCTTCTAGTAAACTTATCTGCATTCCATGAAAGAAAAGGATCTTTAAAGTCAAAAGAATATATTCAGTTCAAGCTAAAAGTCTAACTTCTACCAAAGAAAGCATTAATGTAAGTAAAGCTAAAATTAACTAGTAGTTAGCTGTTTCTTCTTACTGAAGAAAAAAAAAAATTTATTAGCTGTCTTTTTACAGCATGATTTAAGAGATCAGAAATATACCTATAATCTGAGGTGTTAACAGGATGTAAGAATCTGGAATGGCAATTCAGTATTAAGACCTTAAAACAAATAACATATGAAATTTTGTATCCCTGAAGAAAATAAAAATATTTAGAACTGAGCATATAAGATGTTCTCTAAATTTCAATCACAGCTACCTTCAAAGAATGCATAATAATATCATGCTGCATCTGCTGCAAAACTTCTAATTAATTTCCAAAGTTTTGCCTGCTTTAAGACACTCAAAATAATCTCAATTCCTTACAAAAATATGTGGCTACTTCTAAAGCACAGTCAGTTTTGTCTTACTGAAGCCCAGCATAGACATTTAATCATTTCAGAAAATATCACAAGTGCAACAATATGGCCTCTATCCAAGGTTTTAAGTTTCATAACAAATTAAACATAATTAATGAATTATAGAAGAGGCCAGGCCGGACAGGAACTCAAAAGATCATCTGCTCCAACCTTTCATCGGAAAGGAGGCATAGATGAGATTATCTAACACCCTGTCCAATCACAAATTGAAACTGAATTATTTCTTCACTAGAAAGAATCTCTCCAAGCCACCTGTCGCTCTGGAACAGAACACAGTTCAGTGCTTCTTAAAGAATATCACACAATTGGATCTTCTTCCATTCCACAACATCTCAATCCTCAAGTAACAGTGAAAGATGCAAGTCATGATAGCTGACCCTTCCTCCTCAAACATCACATAAAATAACATTTACCTCTCACAAAATTTTTGGATATGAAGTCCTTCTTCAAGAGGACAGAATTCACTTTGCATGGAAGCACAACAGAATAAGCATTATGCTAAAAAAGCCTTACATGGTATTACAATTCCTTACTGCCTCACCAATTTCTCAATTTTGAAGTTATCAAAGTATAACTGCATATGACAGCACTACACTTGAAAGCATTTTCAGCACTCCTACATAATTTTGAAAAAACTATTTGCTGTTTTTTTTAAATCACATGGTTCAGAGGTTAAAAAATAATTTAATGTTAATAAAAAACTTCTCCTAAGATCAGAGCAAAACAAATGCCTTGTTTGCAGTGTTCTATATGCACTCAAAAATATTTCAAGTACACCAAAACGCAGACTATTACAAAACCATGAACATGAAATGTGTTGCAGTTCTCTTTGAGCAACAAGTTGCACAACTACAGATAATGAGTGATTTTTTTCATGCACTGTTTTTTCCTTCTTTTTTTCTCTAATCTGCCTTTAAAACCTCTCCGAAGAGCTAATCAGAGTGGTAGCCATAAGCAATTAAGTCTGTAAGCTGCAATAAAACCCATTATGTTGAAATGAAAATCCAAATAAAAAAATACATGTCACAGCAAATTCTGTATCAGTCTAATAGCTGTCTTTTGCAAATACTAATGACATAGGTTTGGGCTTTATGCACATTCAGGGCTTTCCTTCAATGAAATTAGATTTCTCATTCACATTATTTTACTTCAACTGCAAACAGGAGGAACTCTGTGATCCTATAATGATCTTGGACAATATTATCAAACCAGGCCTTCCTGTTTAAGGAATGCTTGAGAGAAGATAACATTTAACTAAAAGACTGTTTATTTTCATTAGTTTGAAGTGTTTATTGCTCAAAACATTTGTACAAAGAATTACAGTCTACAGAATACAGCCTCAAGAAGACTCAGTCTTTAAAAAGGTGAATTCTAGTAAACTATATACAGGACATTTATTAAAAAGGCTTTTGGTGAAATGATTTAACACCACACATTTTGAATTTGAATGAAAATACTGTATAAAAGCCAGAAGACAACCAAGCAACACAACATATAAAAATGCATTTACATTTGTGAGCAACAATATGAAATGAGTATCTTCAGCTTACACAGAGCATAAGTCAACAAGACATAAAACTCACCTCATAGCAAGTATCTGAAGGTAAGCATCTATATACTTTCTCCTGCATGTTTAACATATCCTGGAGCAATTCCTTCCACTCTGTCTCACTGGTTGATGGTTGCCTACAAACATTTTTTAAAATTAAATATTCTCTTCCTCAGTGGATTTAAAGAAAAGCAATAGGTAATGCTACATTGCCATCACCAAAAATAAAAGTTTTCTAAAATGCTATTTCAATATTGAATTGAGCTTTTAACCAGAAGTGATTTAAAAATAGAATGCTTTTAACATTAATACAAAAATAGTGTCTGTGGAATAAAATGGTTTGACAACAATGAAATACCCAAATGTTGTTCGTGGGATAAGACAGGGATTTAAGCAATGTCTCAAGATACTCCAAATAGCTTTCAATAATTTTCAATAATACTTCAGAAGGTTACAAGTGCTATATTCTTCCTAATCCAAAAACAGCAGGACAAAAGCAAGCTTCTAACAGCACCTGAGGATCATTATAGTACTTTCCATTGTACACAATCTCCAAGGACTAATCAATTGCATGCAATTACAGGAGAACAGAGTTGCAACTTTATTTTGTTCCTTAAAATTGAATGGTATTCAGATTCTTCATCCTCTGGATCCACGGATCTCTGTTTACCCACAAAGATTCAACTTCTTGTGCTCTATTAAAACTTTCATTAGTAAAAGCACTAAGAAGGCTTTTTCACATTATCTTGAGCCTTTCAGGTAAAAAAAACTTCCAGAAGATAGTTCCAGCTAATAATGATTTTCCCATGTGGCATTAAGTTATATTTTGGCAAGGCAAAAGATCTCCACAAGTGGAAAAATCAACATTTTTCCTACAGAGGCATTGACTTGCTCTTTCTAAAGAAAGGTTTTTAGACCTCTTAAAAAGCTTTCATACTTTTAAAATTCTAAATACTACCCTACTATCACCAATAAACTATTGTGCATGTTTGCTTTAATTAAGAAAGAAAAATCACCCGCAATGATGGCTGGTTTTCCCAGGGTTCAGATTTTTTTATCTGTTCATGCCAAGAGCCCGTAATAAGTCATGTGCAGATGAAGGATGAGTTATATGAAGTAGTTTTTAAATAGAAAAATTGAAAAATTATACTGGGAACATAAGCAGTAGAATCAATAAGTGAAATCAATAAATTACCCTATTATAAGTGTTCCAAGAAAACATGCCAAGAAACCAACGCGTTACTTTACAAATCCTAGGCTCTCAATAAAATTAAATAGGTCTTAAAGGACGTCATTTACAACATGTTAACTTTTACAGTACATCATCCTGCAGTATTTTGCAGCCAGTATGCCTTTTAGGCTTGTTTACTTGAACACAAACATATTAAGGCAGGTTTGAAGTAAGACAGAGTTCCTTGACTGTGGAGAATGCAGCCAAAACACTAATCATGTTAATCATTAGTTTAACAAATGTGTTTTATGTACACCACCTTCAGGGTGAATGCCATAGCTCCCTGCTGCAACAAAACAGGCAGGGACCCTCTCTGGAGTGAGGTAACAAGGACTCTTACCTCACTGTCCTTTCCCTCTTATCTCCCACTCCCCTTGGAATACTCACTTGCGACCTGTGTGCCTTGTCAGCCTAATCATCAGCTTCCGCGCCTCCTCCGCATTGTCCTTCGTGTCTTTCACAAAAGAAACGGGCTTCTGAAGTCCATGTTTCTCCAACAGCTCTGACACACTGTAAGCAGAGAGTCAGCATTTTTGAATCCTGCACAACACTACAACAGCTGCAGCTGCAGTCTCAGTTATCTCAATGTACTGCAAATGCAAACAGTCTCTGTAACATCTGTAGCAGTAGGGATTGGCCGCAGTAACATCTATACTTTTTAAAATGTAGTAATAATAATAATAATAATGATGTAAACACATACAACCAATGACCTGATGACATATCTTTACATGTTCGTCTTTGATCACTCAAAACATTATAGAGTACCAAGATCAAAACAAATTACTCAGGCAACCCTCTTTCTCCTCAAAAAAAAACACAAAACCCCCAAACTTTTATTCCAAGAAAAACACCAAAGCAATTCTATAATATTCAAAAAGATAAAACCATTCAGCATTTCTACATTCTGATTACAAAAAAAACCCATACCAAATCTTGCTGATAGTACTAAAAATGAGAATAATATTCTCGCTGCTTTCTTGTCAGAAAAAAAGTTCCTGGCTATGCCTAGTGACTTCTGTAATACATTATTTATTTTAGCAAAATTAAATACCTAAGAATTTGTTCCAGTTCATCTACTTCATCATGAAGAGTGTTAGTTTTATCTGTTTCAGGCCTGCAAAGATATTACACAATTAAATACATATACATACAAATACTACGTATAATCCCTTCACGTATTTCATATTACAAAGATATAACGATACGCAGTTTGAAACATGCCTTGATTAAAATTAAATAAATGTTTATTTGAAAATATTAAAACTGCTGTCTTCTTGCTGGAAAGATGGGTTAAAAGTGGGAGGGTCCCTCAGCCTCCTAGTAACAGAGCTTTTATGTCTTCCTTAGATTTTTCTCAGGCTCTCTCCTTTCTAACTGTAAAACATACTGGAAGAATCATCCATATCTCTTCATCACGCTTCCACTTTCTTGAGAATTATTTGTCCTTCACACAGGTCTTCCCTCTTCCTCTCTCTCTTGGGGCCGTATTACTGCTTGTGAACTAAGTCCAACATGCCACTATTCTAATGAGACCAATAAGACACTAACACTTGGTCTCAATTCAGACTCTGAAAGTCTAAGGAACTAATACAGAAGCCTTGGTCTAGGCTGCTGCTTTAACTTTTTCTGCATTACCTGGTAGAGTACATACACATCACAAGCATACAGATACACATATGATGATCACAGCAACTCAGACAGCAGCAGAATATTCCAGTAACATCATCTGCCCTTTAGTAACTTAACAACCATTTTTAAAGCATTCAGTCAGAACTATATTTAATATTTCTAAAACATTTACAAATAACCAGCTGCAAATGTTTACCCATATCCTCTTTGTGGAAGGCATTCCAAAATATCGTAACAGAGAGAGAGCTGGTCATCTCGTTCACAGCTATAAATACATTCCAGTGCTGTAATCATAAGCTGGTCTTGATCAGGAATAATTTTTTGCTGACACTAACAAGAAAAGAAAGCACACTCATTTTTATTTGCCATTTCTCATTCAACAGTTAATTTTCTTCTGAATACAAAACGATGTGTAGTTCAAGGAAATAAACAGTTTTTAGGTGCAATTAGAATGTCTTGTGCTAACAACCTGGTGGATTACCTGTTGAAGTTACAACCTGAAACATAACTTGGTTTCCTGCAGTGCAGACACTTGAAAGAACAGTGGTGTGCCATTATACCCTCTTTAAAGTGGAAAAGTGGAGAGGGTGCAGGGCAGAGGAAGGCAACTGCTGCAAACATTTGTCAGATTTGTTTAGTATGTACAACAGTATCAACACACAAAATAGCTGTGGTTTTGCTTCACTAGTTGAAGCTACTACTATTTCTGCCCATACACTCAGAAGGTTCAGTAGCATACAAAAATGTGCTTATGTGTTCTGAAAGGATTATTTAAACCATAGAAGCAACATGAAACACTCACATGGAAGGCCACTTCAACCCTTACTCACTGAAGTCCTGCTTCAATCCTAATGGGCCCCACTTTATTCTTTAGATTTCCTGCAGAAGGCAGGAGGCAGGGGAATTAACTTGTAATTTAATCCTAATAAAATTACTCAAGAGAGAAGTACTAGTGACATCATTAAACTCTCTCATATCCACTTTTCAAAAAGAAATATCCCATGAATTTACTTTGAACAGGTCACCAGAAAATTACTTCAAAGAAGAATCCATACAGTAACTTCTGTTCTACTAAGTGAAGATCATTACTACATTAGTTTGACAATCTCATCAAGGACTTTTTAGCTGCATCACAGTTTATCATATAAAGCTTTTTAATTAATGTTTCCTAAAACATAAAAAAACCTGGGTCGAAGAGGAAGGGAAAGACCAAAAAGATGATATGATTTAGATGGACTTGCCCTATTTATAAATTCATCTCTTCAGGATAAGAACTTGCGAACAAACTAGTAAAATTATCAGGGCTCTAAACTTACAGCAGGCTTCGAATTCTGAAATATCTTCAGAGGTAGAGTCAGGTCTTCCTTTGCCAGTGTTACTAAATATTCTTTAAAAAGTGAATTTGCAAGACCAGGGGACTGATTTTCACAGCGATGGAGAAAAGGAATCATCCACTGATAAACATTCTTCACATATTTTTCATTGGAGGACTGGAAAGTACAATGAATTACAGAGAGAAATAAAAATAAGAACAAGTTCAGCTTCATTGTCCAAAATAAGCAAGAAAAGCAAAAACCAAACAGAATCTATTTTGACCAATGTAATTGAAACAGTATCTTCACTTATCACAAACAAGAGCTGTAGCCTGACATCCACTACCCACTGCACAGATCACTACACCATGAAGTACTGAAACTATCCAACATTTTTCTGATACCCAGTGGCTTGGGAAAACCAAGCAGTACAGGAGTAAAGCCCATCACATGAGGAAAGCCTAGCTGTCTTCCTCCTGCAATTTCAGTATGAGGGAAAGATCAGCTTGCAAACATGCCAGAGTAGCATTACTTTCAGTAATTCAGCAAGAATGTAAGATAAGAAAATGAAGCATAAATCCTAGGAAAAAAATAAAATTTTGAGTATTTTTCTCTGGAAATTCTTCAACTGAATTTCAGAGCTCTGCTCAGTCTTTAGCTACTTTTCAACCTTTCCAAGAAGTGTTTTTTCTACACTGAAATGCCACACACAGGCTGACTACAGAGCTGAAAAACACACATCTGCTACAGAGGCTAAATATTGTCAGTAAATCTTAATATTTAAGGCATTGAAAAACACCCAAGGAAAACATTCCATGTTTTGCATCTGCGGCATCATCAACAGCTACACTGAAGATCCTTTAAGAAAAGGTCAATGAAAAGGCAATTTGCAGCTTTCGAAAGATTTATTAACGTCGAGCCCTGTACCAAGGACAAAGAAGTGGGTCTTTGAGAAAACTGAGTCAATTCAGTTTTTGTTATAAACAAAGAAATAAACCCCACCACAATAAAAAGAGGAACAGTAAAAGTATTGAATTTTTGTTCAATTAATGATGAAGGTTCATCAGAAAAATGACAGCCACTAACAGTATCTTTATATACACAGGATGAAGGGTAAACTGAGCTATTGGTAATCAAGATATGCTTACTGATTCATTCAAAATACTTACATTCTTCATCAACAGTCTCAGCTTCTCAATGTCTTTCATCTCTAGAAGTTCCTTCAAAGTCAAGGTTCGATCACCATCAGTCTCATAAACTATTGTCTCAAGAGTGATCAGATTGTCACAAAGAACCTGCAGACCAGGAATGTTTCTCTCCATGCCAAGACGAACAAGAGACAGAGCACAGTCGACCTGAAAAATAGTTTAAAAACCCACTGCTGTACAACTGTTTGCCAAAACTCAACCTCAATATGTGCTCTGTTTCCATTTATTTTCTTTTCCTGTTGCTTAATAGGCAATTTTAAGTTCCTAGAAGTTTTTGTGGAATCCTAAATGGATTGGTCTTCTCAGCTTTATAAAGAAATTCTTAATCTTAGTGGATGATGTTGTTAAAAGCTTTTGACCAAGATGCATCCCACTGATGCATGTAACTTAGAATATTATTCCTTCAGATCACACAGAGATACATTACCTCACCTTTCTGCACAGAATATGAAGGATTGCTCTAAACTAAGAAAATCAGGAAACTGACATGTAATGTGACTTTTCTAGCTGACCATGATTTAATAATTTTAATTATTGCAATTTCTGTCACAGAACATGATGACAGCCTTTTTCCCTGGTGACTGAAACTACCTTTATATGAAAGGTTCTTTATTGATTTCCAAGAATGTAATACCGGCTATACATATTCAGTGAGGCAGACATATATCTGGAAAAACATAATGAAATTTAATTTATATGTTAACAATTTAATTGGTCCTTGGAAGTTGCTTTTATTTTCATACATACTGATAGGTTGTTAAGATCACAGGTAACAGTTATTAAAGCCTTGGAGGACTGCAAACTTGAAGAATAAAAGAACTCACCCATCAAAACTAACTCATAGTGATACTTCCAGTCAACCTCCTTTTCCTGCAGCTGAATTGGCTTGAGAAGCAATAAAACACCAGAGCATGTCAGTGATGAGCTCTGTTCTTACCTGCAGTGCTTATCTTTACCACACAGAGCTTAAAACACTCTTAACATATGAAGAAAATCAAGTAAAAATAAGCTGCATGGTAGTCCCACAGACACACAATAGAACTGTCAGGAATCAATCATGACAGTATCACATACTGACGTAGGACAGTGACATATGACTGCCACATACCAATATACATGACACAGTACCATATGACAGGTAATAAAACATATTTCCCAACACCCTGTGCACAACTTTCCCTCCTTTAGTTATAAACATAACATGTAATGGCAAACATTTTTCATGGATTATAAAAGAGCTACTGTCTGCTGTGGTAAACCAAGGGAAAGGGAATCTACTGGTTTCCTATCCATTCCTATGGATTAATTATTTGGCTGAGTAAACTTTAGAGCAAGCATAAGTACACTTCAAAAGAAAAAACAAATACTTCAAAAGCCATAATTAAAATTGAGACACAGCGTACATTACTGAGGAAAAAATGTTCCATTAATATGCATGAAGATTGTTAAGGATTTTGTGAAAGGTGGCTGATCAGCCATTGTCATCTCCTCATTGCTATTCTCACCTGCATTGCATATTTTTCAATTTCCTGTGCTCTGATCAAATACCAATCAGTAACGAGATCCACTGAAAGGTCAGTAGTCCTGTACTTCAGTAATTCAGGTTGCATTTCATACAAAAACTCGCCTTCATCTTGCAGAGTTGGTTCAATAATCGTCCTTTAAAAAGAAAAAAAAAAGTATATGTGTAACTATATATGCCTTTTTCCATCAGTCTATTTCCTAAAACTTATGAAAGAAAATTATATATTCAACCTGCTGTTACACAAGAATTTGATGAGACTCAAATGGTAATCACAGTAAGTGTTAGTTTTACTAAAGCAGAGTAACTAGTAAGAGATTTCAAACAGGAGAAAAATCATGAAGGACGGAATCCTCTACTGAAGATACAGGTATGCCCAACCTTCGCTTTCCATCTGTTCCTCACACAGTGAAAGGCAGTTTTGTGACCCATTAATGCTGCTACAATAATGTTATAGCTGACAAGTAATGGGGTGGAAGGAAAAATAGATAAATAAATCAGGACCTCCAACAGTAACCTCCCACTGCTCACACGCACTTGCCAAAGTTACTCATTGCACAGGCACACTGCACCTACAGCTGTAATATGAAACAGCCTTTGCTCAGTCAGTCTCACTAAGAAAGCTGAGAACACAAGTTAGTGCATACAAAAAATAAGAAGTGAATCTCACTGGGTATTTCCCACATTTTAACTATTAGTAAAGTAAACTATGTATGTGGAATGTACATAGAGAAATATTATTGCTTTTTATATATACTTACCTGCATTCTGCCCTTTCACACCAGTCTTCTTCACGATGTTTCCGCTCATTCCAAGGAAGAATTTTCAACATCCCCTTCCTGTAACTGGTACAACAGAAAAGGGAAGAATTACTCAATTTTATTTTTTTTTTAACTTATCACATTCATTAAATAGACTACAGACCATATATGAGTATTTCATTGAATTCATAATTAGTGTATCATTCAGTGACTGTATCAATTCTTTAAGATTATGTCTTAATGTTGCTTTACAAGTGTGATTTTGCCTGTGTATTATCTGTACAAACACATATCCCACCTACACCACCAGAGTTTCCATTAAAAAAATTAATAAATTGACTTCCTTACTGACCACACCTTATAACAAAAGGGAAAAAAAACCCCACATCTCTCAGAATTTTTATCACTTCACACTAAGTATTCAGACTTCATATGCTGTCACAGAAGACTGAAATTAATATAAACCTTCATAGCTTGAAAAAAAAACCCCACAATTGTTCAAATTTTACCACAAATCCGTGTACTGAAACAAGATATACCCTGCTGTACTGATCTCCTCAATTAGGTTTAATGTGATTTTATGACTACAAACGTCCATAGCAAAAATCCTCTAAATATTGAGAATGCTGAAGAAGTAAAGAAGTCTCTTTAGAATGCAGATTAAGAACAGCATGGGCTGGTACTAGAATGATTAGTTAAGGCTTGCTACTGTAGGCTAGTTGTTTAAACAGCACAAAACATGAAAAAAAGCATATCAAGCTATGCAGAACATAAACGAAGCGAGAAGAGCCTTATAGGTTCTGGCACTTGTAGAAATAAGAAATAAATCATATACAAAGTAGAGAATTAGAGCTGCAGCATACTGGAGCAATAAGCTGTTTAAATTTCACACATTTTCTCTTGACCATGATAATAAAAGCAATAGCAGTACTACATGGACAATGCCTATTTATAAACTAAAAATTGATGCAATCTTCTCATCCCTTGAAAAGCAGCACTGTAACTCAGTAGCTTAGAAAGAAACAATTCCAAGCAACAAATCAATTTCACAATATACTAAGAGTCAAAACAACAAACTAAAAATCAGTAACTCCATCTCATTTAGTAGCAGCCATTAAACACACTGAACAGTGCCCTGCCCCATAGGCACAGACATCTCATCCAGAAGGTTGGCCACTCTGTCGTTCCTTCCTCTATGCATCAAAAAATAATATTCCATGTTTTATCACAGTAGTTCTAAACCTCCAAATGACACATGCTGTAGAAATCCAGCAATAAAATGGCAGAGGCAGATTTGTAGGTTATAAAAGTCAAACGAAAGGAGGCAAGAAGATGGAAAATTGGTAATTCCTGTGTCCAATTCCAGTTCAGCTGGACAAAACACTCTACAGCTCTCTTTATAATTAGGTACCATATAGTAACATCACTGAAAAAACACCAAATTAACATTTATGGTAGAAGAATCAAGAATAAAGTCACTTTCTTATTTTCGAAAGATTCATCATCAGGAATTTTGGGGATTAGGGAGGCTGTTAGTTGTTTAAATCTTAGAAAACATAATTTACTAATAATTTTAAATATTAATGTTTGAAACTGAGTTTAAAAACTAAATTATTATGGTCACATTTCAAATGTCATACATGAGGATGTTATACTGGAAGGCCCAGTTTGATAAAGTCCTCTTTATTAGCTAAAATGTCAAATACCAGGAAAGCTAAAGTCTGATTAATGCTGTCTTCCAAACTATAAAATCAAGACAGGAGAAGCAAGACTTTATGTTTCAATAAATAATGCTTTCCTTTTCTGTGTTCTATCTAACAGAAAAGACAGCAGGATAAAATTTGGCCAAGACAATTTCTTTTCTCAATAAATTTTTCTCATTCACTTCCCAATAAGCTTAAGAAGACATTTCAAGGAGGGATTGGTTGGTTGGTGGCTTTTTTTGGGGGGTGGGGTACTGGGGGAAGATTAAGGGTAAAATTCAAGAAAAGTAGAAACTTATAGACATAGTTATAACAGTATGGAAATTATAGGGGGAAATACAGTTGCTACTCCCTCTATGGCTTGTGGGCAGCATGCCCAATTTCCCAGACACAGTACATGGTAAGGGGGACAGAACACAGAGGGCAGAGCAGAGGGGGAACTCTGTGGCCAGGGCTCTGTTTAAATCCTTGCAGAGGAGGGAACTCGGTGGTACTTTTGGCTGAAAAGACACACAGTAGCTGAAAACCAGAGTAGATAAAGGAAGATGTCTTGCTGTTGAATTCTCAGCTCTGGTGAAATCACTTTCCTTGGACTGATGCATATCCCCATCCCAAGGTTACCTCAGATTCTATACTGACATTATCCAATGCCAAGGTACCACTGTCCTCACCGTAACTAGATGTAACTAGAGTCACTCAAGCTCCACTTAAGCATACAGAAATAGTATAAATGTTTAGAATGGGGAGAAGTCAGGGCTGAACCTGTCTCCTGCCCCACAGGGACATTCCTGGGCAAGAACCATATCCTACAAGTGCACTGAGTTCCTCAGGCTAACTTGTGTTAGGGAAAAGAGCTTGTCTGTGCATTGCTTTGAACATGTTCCTTCACTCAGATACTACCACTGGCAATCCTCAAACCTTAAGCTGCCACAATTTTATTAAGAGTGTTATTCCATGGACTGTCAGTGAGCCCTTCAAGGGTGCTGGCAGCTGCTGGCAGTGAGCAACATACCTGGATAAAGGTGAGGAGCCCCAGGAGGGGTCTCTCCCCTTGGCACGTGGCCCTGAGGGGTCACTAGAACTGCTCTCCCATCTGGAGAACTACTCAGTGAAGAGTCTCATAATGGGACACTGACAAACTAGTTGGGCACAAGGGTCTTGGACAGACTAATCAACCCAAAGGGCTTGAGCCAATCTCTCCTTTTCATCCTGTGACAGGGGGTTTGGGTTTTTTGGTTGGTTCGGTTATTTTTTGGTTTTGTTGTTCATTTCGGAGGGGCTGGGTGCTGTTTTGTTTTTTTTAAATATTAACATGCCTCCTCAATGTGGGGGGGCAGGAAGAGAAAAGAGCTTTTATACAGTAAAGGACAGACAAGGGTTTAATTTCAGAAGTTCTTTCAAAGGCCTGCAAAATTGTAGCAAAACTACTATGAGAGAATAACATTAAGAGGAGATTTTCAGCTAACAATTCCAATTTCAAAGGTAGCTTTTCCCCCCAATATTAGCTCACTTACTAATGCCTTAAGTATGACTATCTCCAAGATTTATAATGCACTTTGTTAAAATTATTTGATGTAATCAAGTCCTACAGGCCCACACTGTATCTATCTGAGATGATTTTTTAAATAGTAAAACAATAAAATAACAATTGGGTTTTTTAATAAAAAACAGCTCCACTGAGAAGAGCCTGAATAGTACTGGAGAACCTGTAAAACAAAGTCAGCCCCTCTCTGTCAGTCTCTCTCACCCACATTAAAACAATCCCTGGGAGGTATTAGAAGACATGCAGATGTGGCACTTAAGGACATGATTTAGAGGTGAATTTAGCAGTGTTAGGTTTAAATTTGGACTTGATCTTAAGGGTGTTTTCCAACATAAATGATTATATTATTCTATTAAAGAGAACACAAACCGTGCCCCCAACCCCCTCTTCCAAAATTTGGCTTTTGCAAGTGTCCCTGACACACTGACCTGACTGAAGCAATAGGGGATACAAATGACAATAATTATGGCAAGACTCACTGGAAACTGAAGCAGCTATCATTTACTGTATTTACTCTGAAAGCAAATTTCTGTTCCCAGTAGTCACCTGCACACTCTTCATGACTGTCTTAAGAATATCCCACCTGAGTAAGTCTCCCCATATAATCTCAGAAGCCCAGGTGAAGCCTAGGTGAAAGGTTTGGTTTGACTGTTCCTCCAGTGGTTGCTTTGGTTGTTATTCAGAGAGAGAAGTCATGCAAAGTAGTAAGGAAAGAGGTGCACACATGTAATTGATACTCTAAATTTTCCAGTTTTGTCTAACAAATTATTAAAAGAGAAAATCACTACAAATAAACAAAGACAGCAGAAGTTCAGAATGCAAATTTAAAACCCACACAGAATATGAGATCTGAATGACAAGGAATCAAGACATTTCAAAACACACACATTATCCTAATGCTACTATCTCTCAGCATGAGACCTGAAGAAAAACAAACATATAAACAAACAAAAATATCTCCTAGCCCAAGACTGTGCTGGCAAATCCCAAAATGAACACATTTTTCTTAATTAAGCTGTCACATCCAGGGTTCCTGCTGCGGATGAGACAACTTTACACTTGGGACATACATTTCCAATTAAGAAGGTGCTTCTTAACAGATTCACCAGCACAAAAAGTTTGCAATTGAAGCTGGTAAAACTTGCTAATTTTTAATGGACCTGAAAATCAGTAAGAATTATGTGTTTCTTCTCTCCAATTATTTTTAAGACAGTTGAGTTACTTTACTGACGCTGATAAAAAATATTAGACTAAAACCTTTAATTTTTATGCAAGCAAGACTTACTCACCCAGCCTAAAGTCAAGAGTTACTAGCAAACACTCCTTTTTGCAGACATGCAATCACCTTTCCAGCCCATAACCCCAACTCTCTTTAGAAAATAATCTGCATTTCCCTCTCCCCATATAAAAATACAAAAATAAAACACAAAAAACACCTGGTTTTGCCCTTAAATTCCAACTGCTTCAGACATTTTTTTTTAAATACACTTTACATTTTAGAAACCTTTCCAAATAACTGAAGCCATGAATTATGCACAGACTCCATTAAAAATAACTTCTGCAATGCCCCAGCCTTATCCTGCCAACTGGAGTTGAAAGCTTGTAGCTTAAAAACATAACTGTTGAGAAAGATCTCACTCAGTTCAAGTTCACAGGCTTTGCTCTCTGTGAAAGTTGCTTTGCTTCCCCCTTTCCCTGCATTTCCAAAATCCATCAAGTGACAAAGCAATGTGTAACTCTGCCTGCCTCTGCCTCTCTTATTCCACAGGGTACAATCAAAAAAAAAGATTGCAAAGTACAGAGACAATCAATGCAAATGACCAATGGCAAGAAGTGTATGACACTCCTTTTGTAAAAGTAGGAGTAGATTGAAAAAACCCTAGAAGAAAGAACCAATATGCCAAGACTGATATCAAGCTGCCAAGAGTGGCATCATTGCCCATTTTATCATTTCGCTTAAACAGAAAATGACATTTCAGTGGTATTATTCCTCCAACAGTGTAAGCTGATCTTGTTTACAATAAACATGAGATACTGTTTTACACAATATGCAGCTAAGCTGTTAATTGTTCTAAGCTGCATGGCATAGAAGATAAGCCACTATGTACCTGGGTTCCAAAATAAAACAAATTCCTGGAATAAAGTGTCACGAAAGTTTACTGTGTCTAGAAAATATCTAGTTCAGGATATCTGAGCCATATATTACAGATGCAGCGTTATTTCTCACTGGAGAAAGTTCAGGTAAATGTAGCAATGTGCTTACCTGCATCTGTTTTTTCCCTTGTTGTTGACCATTTGCCTTCTGGCCAAATCTACCAAGACCAATCTCATGTTTCAGCACAAGGTTTTGCAGGAATGAAACCTACAGGTGTCCAGGCACATCAGTTCCAGAAGTGCTAAAAGCACACTTCAAACATTTTTCGTAAGAGCTTATTAACAGACCTCAGTGCAAAATATGAAAGAGGAAAATATTTTTCATTTCATGGCAAAAAAATCGTCATGCAGTGCAATCTTGACTGGAAAATGTCTACTCCATCCTTTTTCCCTTCTCACAGCAGAAAAAGTTAGAGTTAAAATATTTTAAGTCTGATGGATAAGCCATGGAAAATACTTTTATAAGTATTTTCTGCTCTGGCTCCATTTGCCATTTTGAAAGTATTCAAGTTCACCACTAGAGTAAGCTGAGAGAGGAATTTTGATTTTTTTAACTCTAAGAGTCAAGCAGAACTCAGAAACCACCTTCTCTAAATGCCTAAAGAAAACACCAGAAAAAAAAAAGAAAGAAAAAAGAATAAAAGATGCAACTGCAAAACTTCCCATCCTAGTAGAAATTGGCAATTATGGAAAATCAGTCTTAACAGGTAAGTTCCTTGCTGAGCTGAGATCACATATACAACCAACCCCAGCAGAACCCACAGCACGCAGAGCTGAATCCTGATTTCATTCACCTTCTCAACAACACTAAAAAAACATGTAACTCCCTCCTGCCCCCACATCCCACGTGACTGCATCCAACTGTCCTTACCTTTCTTCCCTCATTCTGAAGAGTTAAGAAAAATTCTTTGTATTTGAAATCAAATACAAGGACTGCAATAAACCAGTCTCAACACAAGCAAAAGATGAAAAGTGCTTTTATGCAAGTCCTTAGAATGCTGCATTTACCTCAATATTTATCACAAGGTTTGCTCTTAGCTGATATTTCTGTTTTAGTACAGATTATTTTTTTCCTCAAATTTCCATTATCAGTAACTTCAGTAAATCATGCAGAAACACAGAGCAATAAAACTCTGGAAAACTAGCTGCTAAAATGGAAGTCAGTCAGTTAAGAAAGATTTCAGACATCAGAACACTAATGCAGTCTGCAACTCAAAAACATACATGCAGGTGGCACAGAGAATAAAGAGATACAGACATGAATAAATACCCGGAAACAGGTAGAGCTCTCATTTTTCTACCGTGCTTTTGTTTACAACTGTACAGCAAATCCAGTTCAACAGGGGCACAACAGAACCTCCACACATGCCCAGTGCACAGGACACTGGTCTAACAGGGTTGAACTGGTGAATTCAGCACTCACAGCTAGCTTGTCACACATACAACCTAATCTCTGGGCTATTCATCCTGTCCTTATGCTACACAACCTTACAGGTTTGTTCTAGTCACTGAAAGCTCACAGAGGGCAGAGATAGCACAGGTTAGGTCTGCATTACTGTGCAGTGGGCACTCACTCAAAATTCCAGACACGGGGTCAGATCACTGCAGTCACTGAAACAGGTGGCTTTCTTTTCCAACTACAAGAAACTATCACCTGTGCCACACTATAACTTTACACAAGTACTAAGATGGCTCTGGGGCTTTCTTTTCTTGTATTTTTTGTTTGTTTGTTTGTTTTCTCCTGAGCCACTACTTCTCCCACCCTTTACCCTTCTCTCTTTTCAACAGTAGAATAAATATGATTGGAACCTGGTAAATTGACTGATTATGGAGGTATTCAACTCTATTTCTTCAAAAAGATGTGACTTTTCCTCTACTGCTCTTTTCACTGTTGTTTACATTGGTTTAGCAATTCTTCCTATTCTTTTCTTTGACAAAAGAGGTCCATATTATTGTACTTTCTGTATCCTACCAACCACATTTATTGAAACCTGTAGATTATTTTTCTCTCCAAGGACAGGCTTTCAAAAGAAGAAGGTCTAATTCAGTTTTAAGGTCAGATTCCAATTCTCTCCATTACCAATAGCAACTGTGTGGGTTTTTTCCTTTAACCAATTCTTACAACAGGTCTGTCTCCAAGACTGATCTAGTTGAAAATTAATTTATTTCTTTTAATCTTTTCCCGTGAAAAATCATGCACATTGAATGCAAAAGGCAATATGCCCCAACACATTTATGAAACAGTATCTTTTTGGTGAAAGACACTGACATTTTAAAGAGTAGGTTAGGGGCATTTTGGAGGTAGACCAATCTTTGCTTTTTTTCTTTTAGTCATGTCTCATAGTCTGAAAAATTGTGTTCTAAACAAGTAATTCTGCATTTGAAAGCTTGCATGTTAAAGAAATAAATAAAATGAATAAGATATCTTTTCTTTTTAAATTTAGAAACTCATTTGTCCAAAGTCTTTATCTTCTTAGACAGCAATGGGGAAATCAATCCCATTTTTTGTTGCTCTGCAATTCTTCTGGCTCTAGAAGAGTTTTGTTATGTCTCAATTATTCCATAAGTGACAATGAAATATAAGAAATGTATCCCAGATATATAGTCTCAAACAGTTGTAATATGTATTGCTTTGTTCATATTGTATGAAAATATTCTTTTCTATCATTATAATAGCTGAATAGTGCATTAGAAGATACAATTATAGAACTGATTACATATATTTTTAGGTTTCCAATACTTCAATATACTATGAGATACAGAAGTGGTGGGCAGAAACAGAAGTGCATCATTTTCCAAGAGTATCCATAGGACATGACAAATTCAAGTCTGAAGTACAGCTGCTGCCTAAAACATAGTGTCAAAAATATCACACATTTTGGGAAAACTGATCTGCATAAACCAGTCGAAAAGGTATCCCACCTGCTTTTGGCTGCCACAGTTAAATACCCTTCAGAATTCCTGCTGTGCATGCTGCAATGACAGGTCTTTTGAAGCAACTCTGCCACCAGAGGAGAAAGTGATAACCGATTCTGCATAAATAAATCAGGTTATGTTTTAATGATGTGGTTAACATCATTAAAATTAGGAGAGAGGTTCACATCATTAGAAATCTGGGGAGAGGGAAACTTTTTTTTCTCCTCCTAAAAACTTATAACAAATAATCTAAACATCACAAAAGTCAACCAACACTACACAGTTGTAGCTCAGAAGCTTACTGTGGGGTTTTTTTTCCTTGATGTATACAATTAAAATTGCGAGGCAGCAGCTTTCACAAAATCAAAATGGGCTATTTTAAAGACACAGATGAACTCCAAGTAAGATCAAAGCTGCCTGCCACCAAATTGTGAAAACACTACTTCAGAACTGTACATTTATGAAGCATCACAAGCGTTCCTGGGAGAAATTTTGTTCTAAACCCTGTAAAAAGGCAACAAACAAATGAAGCACAGGCAGCAGTACACTTTCATGAGAAGACTGGGCAAGGCAAGCCAAACTGCAGTACAGAACTACGCAGACAAAAGACATGCATGGTAGATGGAGTCAGGACAAGTCAGGCTTTAAGGAGCCAGAAAAACAAAGACAATCCTTTTCATGTTCTATGGATATACAGCACAGGCACAGTCCAGCTCACACGCTGCAGGAATGTATGTGAAGGTTACTGGCCGGTCTGAAACCTTCTCCATGCCGAACACACTCTGCTCTCTCAGCTCAATGACAGCTCAGCTCCAGCACAGAAGCTTCTGTGAGACTCCCCTCCTTCCTCCAGGACAGTCTGTGTTCTCCACAGCTCCCTCACAGCTTCAAGTTCTCCCTCTTCTCTTCGAAGCTCCTCAAGACTAACATCTGCGTTACTTCTGCCAGCTCACTGTCAGCAGCAGCCTCCCTGCTGCAGTGAGCTGTTCCTGCTGTTTTTCCAGATCCCCACATAACCAGTCTGCAGAGGAGTCGCTCTTCCTCCACTATAAACCACTGCTTTAATTTTCACAAGGACGAGACCCTTCCCTGCTCCTACCACAAGTCAATCCAGAAAGGACCACAAGTGTCATCACAAGTCAATCTTTTCTTCAAAAATTACTTTTTCTACTTCATTGTAGAATGTAAGATCTGAAGGCTTGTTTTGGGTTTTGTGTTTGTTTTCTTTTTGTTTCTGTTTTTAACAAATAGGTCCTTGAAATAATACCAACAACACTGATCCCTCTATCTCTGAACTGTTTTTCTTCCCCTTATGCAATTAAAAAAAATGCATATAAAACCTAAGCCCTTATTACTTTCACTGTAGCACTATATAAATGAATTCAAACAAAGAAACAGGGATTAGTCCTTTTAACATGAACACTTTTGAACTACACTAAAAACAAAAGTAGTTCCACTTCAGATGAAAAAAAAGCTAATACAAAAAAATGGAGACTATACATTCGACAGTTCTGAAGAAGTTCAGTCATCAAACCTATTTACATGCACATATGAAGAAGAGAAGATGAAGCTGTAAGTTTATTGCAACAGCAATGCCACAGGCAGTAACGAAAAACCTAGTTCAGGACCAGATATCATTATGGAAAGGCAAAGCTAACTGCTTATGAACTCTTAGTAGTATTTATTCACTCACAGATGAAAGTCAACTACATGGAAATTTTCAGGTTTTAAAAGCTTCACTAATTTTTTAGGAGGCATTTTGATTCTCACCTCGGTCCATCAGGCAAATGGAGTTCATCCACAACTCTCCAGTAAAAATGCACTTTATGTCACACCTAAAAACTAGTATTTGAGAAAGTTAAGGAGTAAAAACACAGCAACATATGAAAAGTTACTATCTTAGGGGGAAGATTTTTACTGTGGCATAATGTGCAATATAGCAGACTTATGGCTGTTGAGGGAACCATACATTTGAAGTTCCAGACTTCTGTGAGTTGAGAATGTGAGCAGAAATGTTACAATATAACAGTTAAATGTAGTAAAAAGGATAAGAAACTTAAAAGAAAAGGAAAAATACTCTGGTTATGTATTTATAATGGTCGTAAAACAGTATTTTTCCAGATCCAATTAAAAACCTGAGGGCAAGAGTCTTAACCATACATTAAAAACACTAGCTATAGCTATTAAAATAGGGATAAAAATCTTCTTTGACTATCTAAACTTTTACCACCTTCATTCTAGCCTTCTTAACAGATGTAGTCTGCACATCTCAAGATGTTAGAATCCCAATTCTAATAGCATGAATCCCAATGACTTCGAGACAGCAGAGACTCAGGAACCATCATTAGAAGAGAAGTGGAGAAATAACATGAAAAGAAGTAGGAAAATGTTACAACTCCAGTTCTGCAAAAACATATTATTTAGTACTGTCTTTCTATCATAATATCAGTTCAAAGCTAACAGGCATTTAGAGCCATGAATGTGTCTTATGATTTCAGGTTCCTTCTCAACTCAGAGCACTGGTGAGCTTACCTAAATCACAGTCCTTTGCAAGAGTCTCATGACTAAGTTGTCTACTTACACACCCACACCTCCTCCTGAACTGCTGAGATTTAACCTCCAAAGATGCTAAACTACAAAACATGTGCCAAAAATGAGAAACATAAAGATATCTACCACTTGAGACTTCTTACTAGCTGACACAGGGAAAATATACATTTCCTAGTAACCTGGCACAGTATGGCAATAAAAAAAATAAAAAGCCTTCCTTTTTTCCCCATTTGTTATGCCAACTCTTCCTCAACTGACAAGACTTCAAAATTTTTGTGATACTGCCCTTTATAGGCAATCCTACTGTAAAAAGGCATGCGAGTAAAGAAAAACAACTGCTTTATGTTTACAGAATGCACTAGCCAAACAAGCCTTTCTTTCAGCAGGTACCTACAGTATATTACCTGCAGCTGAACTGGGGGATCCAGATGAAAGCAAATGGCAGTTAAAATACATCCTTTACAAAAACATTTCTTACAGGTGAGGAAATTCCTAATATACATCATTTGTACATGCATTCATGGTGGTGGTGGCATACATCAACTGTGTTTCAGTGCTCCTGCCCTGGCAAGTAGCTACAGGTGCCTATTTGTCCCATGTCACCTGTTCCATGCACAAACAAAGCAACACCTGCTACACAGTCTCATGTTTTCTATCATCCAGATTCCTCTGTAGATGGAGGAACTAACTGAACATGGAGCAAGGTGATGAATTTGCATTCAGAGAGGTGTCACTTTGGAGAGCTCCATCTGGGAACTAACCCTCGTATTGTTTAAAGTGTGCAACATACGCAGACATAATATGGTAAACTCACACAGTACTTCATCCTGCACACCTGTAGGGCTATATATGAAGACCTGGAAGACACCTCCACCAAAATCTTTTCTGCTCAGTAAGAGGTTTGAGCTGCAGGAGGCTGAGCAGCAAAGGCATCAACAAGGTATAAACATGGTGTTCTTTGAACCAAGACCACTGGTGCAGGCTGCACTCTTAACACAGGCACTGTCATCACCTGGTCTGTCTTAGTGGTCTCATCACATGCACCACAGCAACCAAATACCCTACTGAAACCTCTTGGTACAGATGTGATCATGGGTTTTCAAAAAAACACGGAGCTAAAAGACATCACAAGAGCAGCCTTTTCTACAGCTGAAAGTAAAAAAAAAAACCACTAGAAAAGTCTTCCTGATATGCAGGATACAACCTATTTCATAACTGCAACTGTGAAATTTCAAAAGGAAAATCAGACTAAGTCCTTTCTTGACTCAGAATCCTTTATAACATTTATCTGGAGTCAAAGTTCATGAGTTCATCTATCTCTTACCTGGGCTGAATAGCCATTATCACCTTCTACAGCCTCACGCTATATACCTTCTACTTATACTCTTTAATAACAGCTGTTGTATTCCTCACCCTCAATGCAACCAAAATTCTGAAACTGTCCATAAGTAACTGCAGGTACAAAAAGGCCTTCACTAGCCAGACTCCCCTTCCTGATAGGCTTCCTAGCTGAATGATTCATCATCCAAGAACTAACAAGAAATAACTGCAACAGCAACAATCATCACCATACTCTCGCTACTTGGACTGTTTTTCTACCTCTGCCTGGCATACTGTGCAACAATTACACTCCCACCAAACTCCACAAATCACAAAAAACAATTACATACTAAAAAGGCAGTAGTCACCTCAATTGCCATCTGTAGCACCTTATCTACCATACTCTTATCACTCAACCCTATAATCCTCACTACCCCCTAGAAACTTAGGATCACCCAAACCAAAGGCCTACAAAGCTTTAAACAAGAG
The DNA here is from genome assembly GCA_013399695.1 of Formicarius rufipectus. Lineage (NCBI taxonomy): Eukaryota > Metazoa > Chordata > Aves > Passeriformes > Formicariidae > Formicarius > Formicarius rufipectus. Next base: position 242,302 of record VXAU01000944.1, on the reverse strand, counting down.
TTAAACCCTCTTAGTTTCTGCTAAAATCCACAAGATATTAACCTATTAACCTGCACCTCCTAAATGCAACTCAGATGCTTTAATTAAGCCAGGACCTTGCCCAGGCAGAAGGACTTCAATTCCATGAATTTTTAGTTAACAGCGAAATGCCTCAACCATCAGGCTTCTCTCTACCAGTCCCTGGTGCACACTTAATGTATATCAATGAATTTGCAACTCAACATGATCCTCACTGCAGAGTCAATAAGAGGAAGAATCAAACCTCTGTAAAAAGGACTACACCTAACACTTCAACATTCAGCCATCTTACTTACGACTTTCATTAAGCGATGGTTATTCTCCACCACATATAAAGATGTTGGCACCCTATACCTAACTTCTGGCTCATGAGTGACCATGATTGGCACTGCCCTCAGCCTTGGCATCCAAGCAGATCTAGGAGAGCCAGGGACTCTACACTGGGCATTATCCCAGCATGAGAATTATCAAAAATAACACATACTCTAATGAACCCCAATGAAACATCCTCCTAAATTTCTCCCCAACTTTAGTATATGTCAACCCCCTAGCACACCATCTTAGCATTACAAAATTACTAAGTACTGGACAAAAAAAAAAAAAAACCACCTCCCAATCAACCTATCCTGATATTAAAAAAAAATCACTTATCCTGAGACCCATGTAATTATGAGCTACATAAGCTAAAGAGATAGTTAAGTGGTAATGCTGCCAAACCAACATTTTTTCTGCCAATTAAACACTGCGGTTAATACTTCTGTAATGTTTTTCATCTGTTCAAAAGTTCATTAATTACAGCCAATACTTACAACTTTTTAATATTATGTGAGAATGAGTAAGTTATATCATAATTTTGTTCAATCAGTTAATTTATGGAAAATTAGTCGACACGCTGTCTTATACAAAGAAAACTAGATAGCACACTCATTTAAACTACATTTTGTAACAATAATGATGTGTCTACAGAAGGTCAGTATTTCTATTCATACTAATAACCTCTTTAGAAAAACAAATGCTAGCACTGAAAGGTCAATAAACTCACTTAAAATGACCAAGAACTTCAATTCTCTTAGATTCACAATGACTCATTTTGATTCACATGAAACAAGAAGCTCAAGTTACTTGAGCTGGCAGGGGAGGGGAGACCCATTCCATTTCAAGAAAAACCTTTTTAAAGTAATAAGAAAATTTTACTTGGTACAACATAAGTATTTCATTAGTATATTATTCTCATTAATAGATAATTTCATCAGTGCATATTCAACTTTATACATTAATAAAATAGTGGTTTAGGGAGTGTATTTAACAATACATTCATGTGAGCAATCAGTTTGGTAACAGAGAAACACTTTTTGAAAAAGGTTAGAAAAAATATACATTTTTTCATTTTTTTAAGTATATAGGATTTGATCTCATTCTCATATAGCAGTTGTCCAAAAACCAACATTTCAAAGACACACAGTATTGTCCATTCTGCAATCTGGAATATAAGTAAATGTGAACTTGCATACACCTGATCCTAGCACTGCAAAGTTCTATCTGCTACAGAAATAAAAATTCATACTACCTAATTCCATTTTTCAACAGCAGACAAAACTAACTTCTTAAGCCATAACTTCACATCTTTACTACCAGATCACTAGTGAAATGTTTTATTTTAGCCGTCATTTTCCCCTCTTGGCACATAAGTCAGTTTTGTAAACAAACTAAACAACAACAACACAATAAAATAATAATAAAATACCTAAGAACAAACAACCCTTCAGAAGAAAGGGGAGCCTATTTATGACCAACAAAATATCATAACCACATTTAAAACTACTCCTCTTCCTTATGTCTCACATTATAAATCTTATCAAAAGAGGAGAACTGGAATATATTTTACCGATTTTATAAACACTGCAATAATTTCTCTTCATGGTCCTGTTACCTTAAAGAAAAGGATAAAGGGTTTTTATGCCTTAACTAAACATGTTCCTAATACTACCACAACATAAAAGGGAAGTATCAGATATCATAAATAAAGACCAATTTCTCTCTTCAGAAAAGACAAAACTGGTAAGTATTATAAGTTAGGACAAACATCAGGAGAATAACTTGATGAACTGAAAAACCCTGTTCTACATGGAGAATTGCCCAAACGGGACTGTAAAACCTTGAAGTGAAAAGCTTAACTGTAATGCTGGAAGACTACAAAAAAAATTCTTTTAGCTAGTCCAGAAACTTTCCCTCTGAAGTAAGGCTTCAAAGTCCTGTTGTAAAATATTAAATAATGAAATCTGCTATCTCTTTAGGAGCACTGAACAATAGGCTTCAAAACTAATTTCATAATTCAAATGACTGAAAAAAACAATCTAGAAGCAAAAAATTCTAATTAATACACAGAATAAAATTATTATGCTCAAGGAAGACACTATTATGAAAATTTACATGACATTTACAGTAAACTAACATTTTATGCTGAAATAATCCAGTAGGAAAGTCTGGATTTAAAGCTTTTCAGAAGTCTACCTTACCAAGTTTAGTAAAAATCAGTATCAAGAAGATTACCATTTCCAAAGATAGTTACTGCTGAAGTGTTACATTACTTCTCAAAACAAATCCAGAAACATATTATTTGCTTCCAGGGAGCTAAACATTTTTATTATTTCTTAATTTTATCCTTATAATTTTATTCTTATTTTACAATTTCTTAACACTGACTGTTATTGCAAACCAATTAAGGTCCTGTCCTACGCATGTGTAAAACTAGGCAGTTTCAGGTCAGAAAAGTCCATGTCCTCTCTTACATATGCAATGGAAGAAAGAACATTTAAAATCCCTACCCTCCTAATAACAGCTGGAAGAGACAAAAAAGATTCCACAAACAGCACAAAGTAAAGTAGAAAATGAAGACTGGTCAAGTACATATGTAAAAAGTTGCCCCCCTGAATCCAGGTAATAATCAATATCAGCTTGTCATATAAGAAAATTAATTTATTTTTTAACCTAAGACTCATCCTTCTTTTAGTAGCATCCATTGGTGCATCCTTACCGAGCTTCAGGTAACAACAAAGCATATTCATGTGGTGAAGTAGTCTCTGGAAAATTGGAGAGAATTGCTTGTCTGTGTGGAAGTAAAGCTGCTCCATGGAAAGTGAACAGAATTTCCAGGGCTCTGACATTGCTTTCCTAAAGAACAAATCAGTAAGATGCAGAACTAATGTAAGACTGATTTAGACTAAAAATGAGCAAGAAATGTAAACTGAGCTTAAGATTTCATTCTTAAATTTTCTTCAGCAACAAATAAAGTAAGCTCAGGGTCACAGCACATATTTATTTAAAAACAAATACACCCCCACCTCTTAAATTTCCATTGAAATTCAACTAAGTTCAAAGGGGGAGGGGGGAAGCACTTAAATGAAAACTGCAATACCAAAACAACATTACATTCTAGCAAAATAGATATATTAATAGAACTATATTAATACCACAATTATTGATAAATTATATAATTAAAATATTAATAATATTAATACCCGAGCATAAGTTCTTGCTGAAAGTACAATATTCTGATTTCTGAACTTCTTGAAGAATTCTCCATCATAATGCTGCTCAGCTGCATGAGGCCCTCCAAGGATTTCCTTAAAAAGAAAACCAAAGAGTGACTGCTTTTTATGCAAGATTTGCAAAAGCATCAAAAAGACTACACATTTCTTTATCTCAGGATGAGTAAGTATGAGACAGATAATGAAAAGCATGCTGGGTTTTGTTTCAGTATGAAAACAATAGATGCATTTTTTATTGATAACCTAAGACAATTTTCTGCCTTATTTTAATTAGGATTTAGACAACATCAGTTGCAAAGAGATGTGGCCAAAGTCCTAACGTGAGCGTATGCAGTGTCAATTGAAAGTCAAAATTTAAAAACTCAGCAAAATAAAGTCTGACATTCCAAACCGTTTCACTTTGGTAAGCTCATAGAAGAAAAAGATTTGCTAAAGAATCTGAATAAAACTTGCCAATTCAACTGACAGGTAAATCACAGTAATCCTGCATGAACTCCACATCCTATGTTGTTGTATGACTGAATTCCTTGAAGACACAGGATGCTCAAGGCAGGCTTCTTCCCAACTACACCTCTCAAGACTGGAAGCCAGCCATTTGAAACAGTAAACCAGGAGAAAACACAGTAAGCTGAACAGAAAATGTCTTACTTCTTCTCCTGTAAGGCATTTCAAGAAGACTATAAACATTAATACTGCAGTATATAACAAAGAACACAGGATAATGGGAAGAAAAAGTTACAGGAACACCTGCAATGTAAAGAACTCTTAAAAGGACTCACCTCATAGGTTTCAAGGCGATCAAGGTAAGTTAACAGTTTGAGTCTGCTACGACAGAGCTCCTTCTGCTCCAGTGTCAGCCTGCATTCAAAAAAGGCATTTTCATGTTTGTAATTAATATCCTATATCGTGCATATGAAGACCAAGATTACACATTTTAATGACTTTGTACACTAGAATGTACCAAGGAATTAAGTAATCCAAGAATTTTGACACAATATAATGCCCACTAAAATTTAACCCAGTTTCCTATGAGGAAGAACATACTTTAGACTAATTACATTCTTGCCACTCTGCAGTTATTATAAACCTATAACTCTGAATAAAACATAGCCTAACATTTCACTTACTTTGAGAAGTTTACTGATAATAGGAGTTCTTGGCTCTTCTTGGCCTCTTTTTCCTTTCTAGTATCCATTTCTTCATCTGGTGTCAAAAAATCTTCATAGGGAATTTCAATGTCCACCTCCCCCGGTAATATAAATCTAGAAGACAAAACAAACAGTCTAACCACTGATAATGAAAAGCAACAAAAAATTAAGAACTAACTTTTGAATAGACGTACTAACACAGCTTTATATTTATGTATTGACTAAAACTCTACATTTTAATAGAAAAATTCTGAGTTTCTCTGTTGTAAACAAGTAGGCACTCATCACAAGCCATCAAGAGGCATCACCTCTTGTTTCCAGCCCCCCTCTAAAACAAACCAACGCCAAACTTGAGAAGTTTCTACATTCCCCAGGTAGCACTGGGATTCGTAGCAGCTCCACAGCACACAACAGTAATAGATGACTACACAAAGAAAGAACAGCTTCTTCTATTTCTACCACTGGGAACTGAATAACATGGAGAATTTTCTCTACTGTGTCTTGCTTCTGCTTAATCATTACACATCATTACAACAGTTAAGACATACAACTAAAAGCACTGATAGGGTTAGTTTCAACTTTAAAAAGTGGCAAGAGAAATAGATTCTCATAGAAAACAGTGACATCATTAAGTTCACTTGATGAAGAAATTATAGAGCATCCACAGAAGAGGTAAAATGCAGCATAAAATAAACAGCAATTTCACTTTTTACATATGCACATTTACATTTACCGGTACATTTTATAGACATACAAAGGTAAATGAGAACAGGCACTTCTCTATCTTTAGAATAGTCTGTTTCAAAGCATTACCTTTATTTATATCCTGCAAAAGCCTCTTAGCATTTTCATTAGTGGTTGATAAGAAAAAAATTTTAGACAACTACTAGAAATTACTTTATACACCATTCTTTAAAATGAAAACAAAAATACTCTTCCCAAACCTGCCACCATCTTCTCCTTTCCCTATGGCCACAAGAGCCTCCAAGTCTGTGCCTTTCAAGCCATACTGAAGCAGCTTCTTAGCAGCATCCACATTCTCTGGAACTCTTTCCAAGCACTCATGAAGAACCCATGCGCGTTTCTTAATTTTGCTCTGTTCAAGAACAAGAGCACAGACATAATGTTACATGGTTCAGTCCAAAGCAACAAAAACAGACATGTTAAAGTCTTCTGATGTATTTCTCCCACTTAAAAAAAAAATCAGGTTCATCTGATGACTGACAACAGGAGCCAACAAGAGATGAGAACACAAAAAACGTAATTCTCTCACTGTACATCACAGAAAAGGGCACAGAAATACCAAATGTTTTAGGAGAAGTTTCAGAACAAGTGAACAGAAGTAATCCTTTGTACTTTCTAATTATCACACCTCCTGACACTAAATAAAAAGTGATGATTTGGGGGTAAAATGTAGTTTTTATAGACCAAGTGTATTCCACGATAGTGCTAGAGTAATTTTCAATATCATGTCAATAGGACTGATGACAGAAAAGACACCAGAGTTACAAAATATATTGGCCTTATCTGATGATCTTCAGTTGACATTACAGACCCGTTAAAGAAGTGCTACTTCTTTACTTTCTACAAGTAAAATCTTACTTGGTCATTCAACTAATATCTGACCTGAAAAAAAACCCCAAAAATTAGATATTTCTCTTGTTCTCTTGGAATACTTTTTCCTACAGCACCATTAGGTTGTGCAACTTTAACACCACTTGTCTGCTGAGTTAGAAGTCTTTCTTCCAAGCCAAAAATCCCTCATGTTGGATTCTACTCAAAAGCTCTAGTTAAAGGTAGCAATATTCACTGTAAATTTTATTATTCAGATTTTGCTATATAGTTACCGATACCAACTTCATCTTTCCAAATAATTTTCTAAAATACTTGCAAAGTTCTTTAAACACTCATATTTCCAATTATTGTTCCTCATTTACCAGGCAGCAATCTACTGATACATGTGGGGGAAGAGATTACAATATAGAAAACATGCTGTCATTAATGGAAGTTAGAAGATACTCCAACAGAAAGACTATCATTAAATTCTAAGGTTAAATTCTTCAGTTAAATGAAGAAGAATGTCCTCTTCCACATGACATGAAATGGAATTTGCAGGACAAATCTCCAAACTGCCACCAATTCAGGTTGCATAAAGTAGAACACAATGAAGAATTCAATTTCTGTGAAGATAACGCAGTCAGTCTGGTAGGAAAGCCTAAAAGACACAACAAACCCACCAAGTAGTCTTGAATTGAAGCAACATTAACAGCTGACTTCCTCCATTGTCGTTGGTACACAAGATCAGAATCGAGGCCATACGTTTGAGCCAAAGACAAAGCTTCCCCATATTCTTCATTATCAATCTAAAAAGTAAACACAAGAAAATGAAAGTCGTCTGATTTCCATATTAAACAATGAATTGTTAATTCTGTGAGTTGAAACAGGTAAAGGGATAATTACTGTGCGTATGCTTAAGCAGGTAGGAAAGAGCCTCGTTTAAGATAAGATGACTAAGATTCAAATAAGATGGACATATCTAGAAAATGATTTTTCCCTCAAAACGAAGGAAGAAGTTATTTAGGTAACTGGTATGACATCAGCACTCCCTGGAAACTTTAACAGCTATAGAGTGCACTAGTTTACCATCAGAACAACTGAAATGGCCTAGACAAAATAGTTCTATGATAGCCACAAGAATTAAGAAGCATTTGTTCTGTAAGAATGAGAGTCTCAGACCTATTTTGCATGTATGACAAAAAAACATGCAAAACATCCACACCAGAGTAAAAGCTAAACCATGCCCTGGCCAGTAACAAGCTAAACTGATTTCATTCAACACAATTGTGAGGTTTTTCACTGTTTGTATAGAGTGACAGGAGCACACTTCCAAGTCCGGCCAAGCCAGTGTGTCTCAGTGACTTCCAAACATCATTTCATTTCAATTATTATAACCCTAGTTTTAAACAATGATCCCTTTGATTAGGTGACACAGTACGCTGTCAATTAAGAGGCTCTCCAAAATATGTGCCTCAATCTTTTTGTTAATATAGCAGGAAATAAAATTAAAAAATTTCTTTCTAACTAAAGTTGATTAGGAGAGAACCTTTCCTTCTATACTTACTTTCCTCTGGTACAGTTCCTCTGGAGTTGTGGATCTCAAACTAACAAGGCGGAAATTCTTTGTAATAGTACGTGGTCGTTTACGCGGAGGAGCAAATCGCTCCATTTCTGTCACAAAGTACAGGCCTTGTTTCAGGTAGCTGAAGTATCTGTCCTTAGCAGAAGTTTCATCATCTGAGTCAGAGTCATCTTCTCCCTCATCTTCATCACCATGTCTGCTCTCCAAGCGCAATCTTTTTGGAACTAGTTTTATCTCACACTGCAGAGAAAATACAAACAAGAAGCATCCACCTAGAACACCTACACTAGTTTGGTGAGGACTGAGTACATCTCTACTTCCAGTACTCCAAATTTCAGAATCAATATCATTCCTCCCCTTCTCCTTTAAACCCTTTATTTCTCAGTTTGCTTAACATGCTCCACAAACCATGACAGCTTCTGTCTCCTGGATGTTAGGCTCCATCTCTCACACAGTGAAATAGTGAAGGCTTCACAGTAATCTGCCATTACACTAAGTGCCCTGCACCCCCACATAGGACAGAACTATGGAGACATCTCTGTACAATGTTCTATAGCTTAATGCAGCATATTTCCTGATGTAAGATTCCTCTCATTGAGACTCATCCTCTAAGACTTTAGCCTCTACTCTCCATAAGTTATTTGACGATCAAGCTTTTATTACAACAGTTAAGTTGCAGCAAGTTCAGAATTTCCCTGCAATACCTATCACTTTTTCTATTAGTAATAACAGTTTATTTTTTTAACCACATCACTCCCTTAGATACATATAAAAAGGCAAACTGTTGTACTGCATTCCAAAGCGGTATCTGCTCTTGCACATTCCTCACCTCCAGACTCAGAAATCCTCCATCGTGAGCTGAAGTGACCTGAGGAGAACTCTCAAACCACTCACATGACTTTCCCAGCAAGTTTCTTAATGTCTTGACTGATGACACAGTCAATGCACCAGAGCAGCGAGCCAGGATGACAGAATTATCTGCCCACCAATTTACATCTATCAATGGGTAATAGGATTCTTTATCTAAAACAAATAAGAATGCACCACAGAAAGAAAGATAACTTTAAACACTAGATAAGAACAGAAGAGACTTCAATTACTAAGAAATACTACCTAATTTAAGATATTTATTATATGTACAACCTTGATTCACTAAGTTTCTCTTTCATATCAACTATATTTTACTAAATCAGTTCTTGTTGAAATAAAGTTGCTGAGAAGAAAAACATTTAATTACAGATGTAATATATATAATTTATTTGAAAACAGAATTCACAGCAAACTAATTTACTTGTACAAAATATTACAAAATTTTATATATTTGATAAAGATCTACTTCAATACCTATCAGGCCATTCTTGACCGGACAACAAACCCAATACTAATGAACACCAGAAAAGGCTACACTGCTTTAGAAAACAAGTAATAACTATGAACAAAGGCTCCTAAAACTGCCTACAAGAAGATGTTGTTAGGAAGATTCAATGAACAAAACAAATTAAAAAGTCTCTCGGATGGAAGACAGAAGTGGTGGCATTTCCAAGACTGTCCTGATTATGGTAAGTTGTTGGGACAAAACATTTACCAGAAAGCTGGCTCAATTTGTTCACTACATGGCACTTCCCACTTCTCTGATGAAAACAATCTTTCCCCAAACAGCAGAGAAACAGGTCAGCTCACTTTTCTAGTCGTGCTTAGTCAGCAGCCCACCCATGAAGGTCAGATGAATTAACCCGAAGACAGAATCACCAAGAAAAACAGGACAAAGAAACAGGGGATCTTTTAATAATATAGATGTATACAAGCAGTAGCAAATGGATTATGGAACAGCTATTGATCTCTGCACTCTTGGAACAGCCATGCAACAACCAGATGCTAAATGACTGAACACAGTGGCCTGAATTTTCAGAAAACAACAGACTGACATGAGGCAAATCCAGTCAGAGGAAACAAAGCCCTCTGGTTTTAGAATTTTAAACTGATACCTTTAAATTACATTAGCTTTCAAGATTTATTAGACATTCACAGAAAGAAAACAATGAAATCCTGTACTAACTGAAATATTTATGGTTATTGCTACATTCCTAAGAGAGAACCTTAAAAAACCCTATTTTGATACTCATTTAGCTATGCCACGCCACAAATTCAAACCATACATACAATTTTGACAACCATTCTAATTGAGATTTAAGCCATTTCAGGGCTTCATATATTTGTATTACTATTTTTAACTACACAGTGGTATAAAATAATGATCTAAATGTATTGCATACCTTTTATTTTCTTCCTTTTTTCACTGGAGAGTCTCCAGTCTGGGTTGAGTTCATCATAGCCTGGCTAAAAAAAAAAAAAAAGGGAGACAAAAAAGGATTCTATGCAAATAGATCTTCAAACACAGAATCAAATCAGTTTATTTACTCGACTATTGACTCATTTATAAATTTTTTCAATGAAAATATTCCCTATAAATTCAAACTTTCTGAACATAAATATGCAGCTCCTGTTGTGCCATTGCACCTTTCTCCAGACAATTAAAAAAAGAATCACAAAAACAAAATAAAAACAAGTAATAATAAATTTTTTTTAAAGGAAAATAAAAACAAAAAGAAAAAAAAAATCAAGGCAAAAATCCAGATTTTCCTGGATTCCTAAAACACCATATTCAAAAACAAGAGTACTATGAGACCTGGCCTGGTTTTCTGAAATAAGGGCTCTCCAATAATCAGAAGCCAAGTGCTTGCTTTTCCTATCTACACACAGAACTGAAGGCTTACAAAACAACCTCCAAAACAGTCCTCCTGTTTGCCCTGTATATCAGTCTAGCACAGCACTCTAAGTATTTTCTCTGCTTATTTTCATAACTATAAAGCTATTTTCAAGACCAGTGCAAGAGAAGCAGAATTACTTAACGATGCACCATGATGTTTGGAATTATGTTGCTGTGTTGCCATTTTACACTTTGTTTAGTACTATGAGAACACATGGGAACTACAATACAGATAACAGAAATCCTGCCCCTAAGTGCAACACCATGGAAGCACAGGTAGATTATACAGCTCAGACAACCAAAGTCTACTAATTGAAAGTAAACACAAGGCCGCTCTAGAGTTAATTTCACAAATATGTCTGGGTGAAGATTACACAGGAATCACACATATTTATGAAAACATACGTCAGCACTGGACACCAATTTCACCTATAAAAATAATTCTGAGCACAGTCAATTACTGAATATGCCTTTAAATCACACTCACTGAACTATAAAGCCCCAAATATTCCTTAGGAACACATAGTATTTACTGCTAAAAAGAAAGAAAAAATAGAACTCACTGTGAGTAGCCTTGAGCAAAAACTGTCTGAAGTGTATATTAAAAACAGAGACAAATGAATATGCACATATACATACACAACACTCTACCCAACTCCAAAGCAGGAATTTTTTGAGGGTTTGGATTTTCTCTTGCTGTTTTTCGCTTATTTGGTTTTTGTTCTTGTTTTTTAAAAATATTTTTCTAAATAAGCTTGAAACTGCATTTCAATCCCATTTGGTTACCCTGTTTGAAAGTGGTATTGGCTCATGTCCTGTAGGTTTAGAACATAACACACAGTATTTAAAAGCTTTTCAGTGGCCTGGGGAATACCTTGTGCTCTGCAGGCACATGTTCAAATCCCTCTCTTGGCAAGAAAAAAAAACTTGGCATGGGCAAAATTTTGTGCCCTAGCAGCCAGGAGGGCCAACCATGTCATGTGCTGTGTCATGGGCATCAGGCACAGCATCGCCAGTTGGGCGAGGCAGGGGATTGTCCCGCTCTGCTCCGCTCTGCTCTGCACTGGGGCAGAATATTGTGTGCAGTTTTGGGCACCACAATTTAGGAAAGACATTAAGCCATTAGAGAGTGTCCAAAGGAGGGCCATGAGGAGGATGAAGGGCCTTGAAGTGTTGCCATATGGGGAAGAGCTGAGGGCACTTGGTCTGTTCAGCCTGGAGGAGACTGAGGGGTGACTTCATTGCAGTTACGACTTCCTTGTGAGGGGAAAAGGAGGGACAGACAGTGATCTCTTCTCTGTGGTGACCAGTGACAGGACCAGAGGGAAGGGCCTCAGGTTGTGTCAGGGGAGGGTTATATTAGAAAAAGGTTCTTCACCCAGAGGGTGGTGGGGCACTGGAACAGGTTCCCCAGGGCAGTGGTCACAGTACCAAGCCTGACAGAGTTCAAGAAGCATTTGGATGATACTCTCAGGCACATGATGTGACTCTTGCGGATGATCCTGTTCAGGGTTAAGGGTTGGACTTGATGATTCTCCTGGATCCCTTCCAACTCGGCATATTCTGTATGATTCAGTGATCTATTAGTCAAAAAATTAACGGGAGGAAAACTGGAATCCTTCACATGATAGTGTGCATCATTTCAGTTTTGTCACTTTTCAAAGTGCATTTCCTCACTAAAATAAAATTTTATCTTTACCCAGAAAGTGTAATCATTATTTGGAATTCTCTTAGAAAACTAATTAATTTTCAATTCCCAGTGTTTAAATTCACTGTAGTCACATAAAACTTTGCTAGTGTCTGAGCAGTTTCTAATTTAACTTCCTCTACTTTTGCACACAATTCCTGTAGAAACAATGGAACTCAATACCAAACTGATTAACAAACTATTCTAGACTGTTATCAGGAAGAAAGCAAGAGAAATTTTGAGGGAGGAATAGAATACATTAAACATCCAGTAGAATTTTGTTTCAGTCATTCAATTAAATTTACCTGTGTAGGTCTCCAATTTTATAATAGCATTTCAATCTACTCCTAACAGTGTCACCTACTTGGCACCAAAATGATTCATGAAAAATTCATTGCAACATAATTGGTTCTTCATCTTAATTTTTCAAGTTTGCACTTGATGGTTAAAACATAGAAAGATTACTACAAAAGTAAATATAGGCCTCTTGAAAAGCACAGTCGACTGGAAAGCTAGAATGCAGCTAAGGCATAGTTACCTGAACTACTCTCATCTCCTATGGAAACACATATCCAGAAGATTAAGACAAATAATTCAATTTTCTAACCATGTACATCCTTCTTACCTGATCAGTTTGGTCCCATTCTCCTTGTTGTCTGAGAGATGGAATAGACCAGATTGTCAGTTTTCCTGAGAAATGAATAGCTGCCAGAAGAGCTCCATCAGGAGAAAGATTCATCTTGAAAACTCCATCCTGCCAAACATTATGCCAAAGTAAGCAAACATACAACAACAAAAATACACACCAAGGAATACCCAAAAGAATTCCTCCAAAAATATTTTTTTCTATTTTAGGGAAAAAGATTGTAAAATCTCCGATCCTGAAACATCCCTTAAAATAAAATTAAAAAAAAACCTATTCTGAAAGAATAAAAGTGAGATATCTTTCTGGCACGGAAGAGTAAAACCAACCTGTATAAAGGAAGAACACCACTTAGCATGAACAAATCTTTAGGAATGTGAACTTCTGTATCACGTTGTTATACAGCAAATAAAACTTTGAAGTGTGGCATTCCTAAAAAGAACGCCCCTGACAGCAACGCAGAGCTGCTTAGAGGGAAAACTGCAGGTTATTCTTTATAAAGAAAATGAAAAATATTCAGCAGCCTCAGCTTTCTACTGACTGTTTATCAGGTCCACCCAAGGAAGATTGTTACTAAAACACAGTTTAGTACTGCTCTTCCTCCCTAAGAGCAAACTTCTGGGTGGGCACTATTACACATCAAATATTTAATTTTTTTTTAAAAAACAGAGATAAAAAAGGTACCAGAAATACACACCTGAAGACACAGGAGCACACTGTTCATTTCAGGACACTGAATCAGAATTTAAGAATCTCCTGAGTAACAAAGAGTTACTCTTTGTTACTAAAGACTAAGCAGCAAGGTAGCAAATACCAGATGAAGTCCATACAGATGAAATAATTCAACATCTGTAGGTAAACTTCATCAAGGCTACAAAAATTCTTCTGGATTAAGTTCCCCTTCAGCTCTGGATATCTTAAGAGGTAAAACATACTTCTAACAAAATATTTCCTTAAGGATTCATGAAATCCCACATAACTACAACTGGATCTATAAGCTATTTCCACAAGACCCTCTAACTATACACTCAAATTTTAAACTCAAATTTAGAGCCACTGACAATGAATAACCATTTCTGAAAACACATTTCATATTTATTCCCCATGCTCCCAACACAAGTTCTATGTTTTCAGAAAGATCAGTATGTTTTTAGACAGTCTAGTTTTCACTGAAATTCAGCAAGATGCAGGTTCCCAAAAACTACATTTTTTAATAAAATTTCCTAATAAAGATTCACCTACAATAATGTTAAAACTGTCCGACTGTTCAGGTAACAAAATTTTCAGCCAGCACCTCCCTTCTTGGAAAAACCCAACATAAATGAAGTATAGAAAAGTTAGATGACATCCATCAATTAAGAAGTTTTAATGGCATTTCCATAGAACATTTGTGGTAGGTATCATTTAAAGATATAAATATTCTTTTCAGGTAGTTTGTTTACATTTGAGTTATTGTTACCATTTTTATTTTATTTCTTAGGCCAAGTTCAAATGACTACCACAAAATCTGCTCACTGTTGTACAGTGGTTTACAGCTATGAGAGCACTGCTTCAATCCAAGCCTTGGATTTTTAATTGAAAAGGAGAGCATTAAGGGGCTTTTTTAAATCAACTCAGAATTATTTATATTAGAAAAATTTCCTAAGTATTCTCTGATTATATTCTCATGCAGCCAGAGTACTGTACTTTCAACTGTGGTTTGCCCAGGAATTGTACATGCCTACAAAGCAATTTGCATAAACAAAGGACAAAGAACAAAAGATTGCTGAAGGACTTAGAAACACATAGCTAAAATATATAATCCACTCAATAACTGATCAGCGATAAAAATCACAGATTTTAAAAATAGGTAAATGTTTACTCAGTACTCAGTAGTAACTCTCTTGCTATTGCATTTAAATATTGGGCGGCCATTAACACACTCAAATTTACCACTCAAGCACTGGTATCTATAAAAATTAATCAGTCTTTTGGCAAAGCAGGCCACACAGCCACGGTAAACAGCTTGGCAACTTAAGGGAACTGCAAAGTAAATATTTTGAAAACTTTATCAGGTTGGCACTTAATATTTTCTAAGTGTGACTTAAGTCAGGAATCCGAAGAATCCAATTCCAGTACAGCTAGTTCCAATATACAAGTTCTTTATCTGCTGTGCTGTCACACCCTAACCCTAATGTTAATTTCCCACTAAGAACACAAATTATACCTTACATATTAAAGCCATAATCTCTGAAATTGGATCAAAACATTCAAGGATCAAAAACAGTCTCTGATTTTCTTTGTTGATCTGGTATTGAAAAGTGCAATGAAGTTGAAGTTTAGTACAGCTACACTCAGTAGCTTTTCAGTAACAAAATGTTTCCTTCAGTTTTCCCTTTTATATTTTCAGTGAAGGAAATCAAATCTCTCCCCATTCCACCCTTGAGAGATTCAGAAAGATTTCCCCTTCCAATCTAGCATGCAACTTCTTCTATCAGTCACCTAAACATTCAAAAAAATCTATTACAGTAATTTCCAAAGTCCATGTAACTCAGATCAACCATTTTTTCTCTCAGGATGAGGGTGGTAGACACATTCTTTACTGTTCTTTCCTTGTGAAGCAAAGGAAGGGCAAACATATTTTACAAGGAGGGAAAGGGGGCTAGAAAAAGGAATCAAAGGCTACACACAGTTAGTAGACAAGAGATAAGAGAAGGTGTTGCAGCTCCTAAAGCATGTAGAAGAAAGCCACGAACGCTGAGTACCAAGCCACAGAAACACAGAAAGCACATACCTACACCTCAGCATGACATTCTAACACTCACTCACTAACTCAGGAGAGGAGAATACAAGACCCATCACCAGGTTTTGCTAAGAACAAGTTGATTCTCATTCAGCAGTTTCATTAGGTTCACATGCATCATGGTAGTAGAAGTCTGACCCATAATAAACTTTTGAAGCTACTTAGCAAAATGTTTCCATAGTATCTCAGACTGTAGAAATCAATTCTCTGTGTCTGCCCTATTTACACCATGAATGATTAGTTTGAATCCACTCATTTTTTCATCTCCAATTTGTATGAAAATTTTGAGCTGTAAGTCGAGGGGGTTTTGTAGTTTTCTCGTGGGAGTGGGGTAGTGCAGAAGACAGTTTTGTTCCTCTTCTCTCTTGGGGGTGGGTGTATTTGAGAAACTTCATCACAACCTACTTATACATTTTACAAGAAGAAACACAACTAACATGCTATCATTATTACAATCATTAACAAATAACTAGGGGGCTTCTAACACCTTCCTTTCTGAATATGAGTTTACACTTAATATTGAATCTACATCTCCAGACCTGTTCCTGAAATCCAGTGATTTCAGATGATGAACTGATGTGATTTTTAAGAAAGCCAAATAAATGGCAAGCTTCTCCATTTAATCAAAAATAACAAACATTTAGCCTTAATTTAAGAGAATGCTAAGTTGCATAAATCAAAACCTACTTTCAGTCAGTTACTCAGATAGTCACTAATAGAGAATTATATTAGTAAAATACATTTCTGAGGTAAACCTAGACCTTAATACCTGTTCTGTCCCCCGCCTGCTGTAAAATCTTAAATTCATAATCCTTAACAATCCTCTTCTCTGTGCCTATAAAAACAGAAACAAATCATTCAATGAAACACAATCTCATATATCGTTCTATGCACCAAAAATGAAGTCATATCTCAAATACTAAAACAACTCTGCAAGATTCTTTAAACTTCTATAAGACTATCTACTTTAAAATAATGCAAGGATAATAAAATCAAGTTTGTGTAATTTTGTCCACTTCATTAGGTATGTAACATGTCACAGAAAAGCATGACTCATTTACAGTTACATTAACAGCTCCCTTATAATACTAAGCAATACATATATGAGTAAATACTGGAATTTATCCGGGTATATGGCAAATTGATTTCAGTAAAACCAAGCTGTTACTCAATCTAACATTTACTTCTACTAGAAGCAAAAGAAATTTAGAGCCAGAGCTAAACTGAAACATTTATTTCAAGTGTGCTGCCTTTTGTTCTGAAGTAATAAAAGGACAAACTGGAACTTTTTTCCCAACAAAGACACATCCCAGTGTACAATAAAGGACGTAGATACATTTCCATGCCACAATATATTTTGTTCTTTCCTGTTGTTTTGGTGTTTAAAAGCACAACAGATAATCAAGAACTTAAAAGTTTAAATCATACTACAGAAAAAGCAAAAACAGATTCTTGGGAGAAAAAGATAACTACTTAGACATTCACATCATAGCTCAGAAAACAGCAAAACACTGCATCAAATTCCTCTTTCATAAAGATACATATTGAACTTCTGGCAGTGACAATATTCATCCAATTAAATGAGGACAATAGACTTACTGTTCTGATGTCATCTTCGTAACTAGTGACCTGTTTGTAATGAGGAGAACCTGACAGAATCCTCCAAGCAGATATCCCACAACCAGCTGCTTTAGATACTCCATCTTCATCTGTTTCACAGCCTCCTACAAGGAGAAGTCTGTAAAATATATAAAGTCACGTTGTAACTTCATATACTTCCACATGCTTTTTTCTAATAATCTTAAGTGTACAGCAGTTTGCCTGCAGTAACAAAAAGACTATATATACCAAGACACTGAACATATGTCAGTAAATAAATACCCTGAAATACAAAAATACTTTAAATATTATTTGTGACAGTTGTTATTTGTGGCATTTATACCTATCCATTCTCATCTGTAGCTTTCCAGATGAGTCATAATTCCCAACATCTAAAATAAAGTAAGTTTGTCTACGAGTTTCTCTCTTACCATAAGAATTATAAAAAATTATAGTTTAAGCATACAAAAAGCTCTCATCATTCTGTTCAAGCATTACATTTCCACTTATTCAGATGAGGCAAAAAACCTACATCTCTTTCGCTGAGAAATCAAAAGCATCAAGGTTTGTCAATTCTGTTT
The DNA here is from genome assembly GCA_013399695.1 of Formicarius rufipectus. Taxonomy (NCBI): domain Eukaryota; kingdom Metazoa; phylum Chordata; class Aves; order Passeriformes; family Formicariidae; genus Formicarius; species Formicarius rufipectus. The sequence goes on along the minus strand of VXAU01000944.1, from coordinate 224,390 downwards.
TCTAAAGCCACTCTACCAATAACGCATGTGCGCATAATAATGTCATTATACATAGTAGATGGCATTTTAAAAACTTTGACCTAACTCCTATAATCACTGCTGATTACCAGTAAACTGTATGAAAGTATTTTCCCTAGAAGCCCTTTCACCTTGTTAATACAAGCAGTTTGATATTTAACTGATGACTACTTTGATGAAAATCTTAAGAATGTGTCTAAGTTTGTTCAGAAGCATCATTTAAATGAATAACCCATCAAAAAGTATCTGCAAAAAAAGGCACAACTGCAAGAGCCTGAAGCACTGTTATCCCTTTTCCAAGGCTGCATCGCTCCTGCAGTGCTCTTCTCCCTAAAGGGTGCTGCTCATAGAGCTCAGCTCTGACCTGAGTGCATTTCAAAACTTTTCCAGTAAAAGTCCAATTAAATAAAAAAAAGAAGAAATAAAAAAGGAAAAATATCTTATACATTTAATCCTCTTTAAGAAGTTGGTAAAATTTAAGTAATATCTCGTGTCTCATGCTATTCACAAACATACAGCAAGATGATTTATACCATGGATGAATACAGAACAAATTAGGTTGAAAAAACCCCTGAGATCATCATGCCCAACCTATGACCAAAGACCACCATTTCAACTTGGCCAGCTCCAGAGACACTGGCTCCACCACCTCCCTGGGCAGCCTATCCCAATGTCTAATCACCCTTTCTGAGAAAACTTTCTTCTTCGTGTCCAAACCAAACCTCTCCTGGCCCAGCTTAAGACCACGTCCCCTTGTCCTGTCGCTAGCTGCCTGGGAGAAAAGGCTGACTCCCACCTGGCTACAATCTCCTTTCAGGGAGCTCCAGAGAGCAGTGCGTGCCAGGCCTCGACTGCAGTCAGTGGGTGCAGCACTTTGTACAAAATCAAGGCCAGAATCCATCTCTGAACATGTTCTGCACAATCAGGGTGATGTGCTGCCCGGCTCAGTCCCCCGCACCCTCTGGAGCAGCTCCCCCTGCACATCAGAGGCCTTGAAACAGGTCATGCTCCTAAGGGAGGATACAGATGTGCAGGTCTTGGATTGCAGTGACGTGGATCCAGACAACCTAATCCAGCCAACCCGGTGGTGAAAGGGAATGGATTACACGATCTCCAGAAGTTCCTCCAGTCTCAAAAAACAGTTGCTCTTGCAGTACCTCAGGAGTACTCTATTCCACAGGTTGTTACAAAGTTCAGTTGAAGATAACCAGCGTAATACTGGTCTTGAGAATAAGTTCAGTTGAGGCATCCAAGAAAAACCTCATATGCCATTCTTTACTCACTGATTTTCATACAACAAACAAATTTCAACTGAGTCTGAAACCCTTTAACCCCTTCATCACAAGCCCTTCATTACAAACTTTAGCCTTTAACATCAAACATTTTCTGTAGGAGTCGTACTGCAGATAACCCTGAGTTAAGGCATTCAGTTCTAGATTAAGATACTCAAGCAACTGTTGAACCACACATTAGAGCTTACAAAGAGCTCACAGTGAAGCAGACGTTACAGTTTTGTCAACTAAAGTGTCAACTAAAATAAATTCAATTCTAGGTGAAGGTTGCATCACATGAGGGCACCAACATTTGGTATCGAAATTTAGGTATATAACACTTTTCAACAACAGTGAAACTCATTATTAGACTCTTCCCCAAAACCACTGCTTCATTGTTTCCTACAGATTCAGATACATTCCCTACTGATATATTCTCTTTGCAATTATCATACATCTAGTTGAAAAAATTAAATGTATTAAGTTCTTAAGTGCTATTTTATTGCTCTGTAATGGGTAATGTGCAAATGCACAGTAATGCAAAGTGTGGTAAGTCAAGCCTTACAAGCAGCAAAAATAGACCAGTATAACTTCACCATTTGAGACTGCATGAAATGCAAGAAAGCACACAGTGACAAAGTTGAAGTTGTGCTAAGTGATCAAAGTTCACATTACTCAATATTAAGATTTTGAGGGGTTCCTATATATTTACTATTTTCTTTAGTCTGGCGGGATTTTGGATATAACAAGATTGCAGCAAGAGACTCTGCTCATGATGTTAGAGTCCTCCAGTGTCAAATGTAGGAGTCTTCTACCACAGATTAAATTCAAAACAGAAAAGACTTGCCTACACAACTGGCAAAACATTGGTTTGCTTGCTTTCTTTCCATTTCACCCAATTGTGCATTCTTTCAAGTATCAATTTTTCAACTAATCCAGTTCACTTAGCAGGAGAGAGCTCATTCACAGGTGACTCCACTTGACTAGTTTTATTTTCATGTAATAAGTAATAATATTTCCTGGCTAAAACAAGCAATTTCTGAAGGTGCACACCACACACAACAACTTTTTACAAAGTAGCAGACAGAAGCACCTTTCTTCATGTAAACAAAGGTCATTTCTCTCCCTAGAAAACATGGAATATGGACAACAAAAAGAGATATGCCAACCCTAAGATTCCACAGAAAGGTCATTTTAATTACTAATATTCCAAATAAACTTTCTAAGCACAAAACAAGTATTGTCTCCTATTTTTTTACTTCACACGAATACCAAGTTGGAAAACATTAACCTAAGATCTTGTAATAGTAGGAAAAACAAAGCTACCACTCTGCTGGACATGGAAGGAAAGAAAGAAGACAAAACTTGACATTTTTACTTTTTCCCCCCTTCTAAACCTCTATAGGTAGAAGTTGCCACTAGCACACACAGAGCAATGTCCATACTATTTGGTTCACAACTATGCCAGCTGATTTGCTACGTATTTGTTTGCTAATGGATTCCTTCATCATAAGAATTTAACAGTTCTGACATAATTTACTCAGAAATTCACCAAAAATGCAAAGCAAGCATATCCATCTATCCTAGTATCACAATAATTACTTGACCCCTCTTGGAATATTATCTAGAATGCTTCGCGCATCACTTACTGTTACAAGAATCTAATTCCTAATATTAGGACCAGAAAAGGTAACTTCGGAAACTGTGTCAGAACCATTAACTCTGGTCTGATGAAAGGAAACAATGAGTTGGTTCTGTTGTCTGGTCAGGTAGCGCTACCAAAGCTCCATAACCCACACCTATTACATTACCTATTACTGAACACTAATTATGTGAAGTTACTAGATATGAATTAGGTAGCAAGAAGGATCCATAGGCAAAATTAATCTCTCAAAATAATAAGCTAGAAGAACATCATATCTCATTAATAATCTTTTTTTTTTTTTCCTAAGACAGATAGGACAGCTCACTCAACATTGAAGAATGAGAAAAAGTTTAACAGTGAGTTTCTTCTGGTATTCTATAGCCAAGCCTAACTTCCATTTAAAACAGAACAGTGATATATTGCACTGATGGATTCAATCCTAACAGATCTAACAGAAGAGAAATATCTAAAATGAAGTTTAGTTCCTACAACTAAAGAGAAACAGAAGAAACAGTTGCTTTGTTTAATCTTGCTATATAATAAGTTGGTATTAAAAGAGTAGCACAAGTAGTAGGCTAACCAGGACCTATTCCAACTACATCAAGTTCAAGAGCACGCAGTCAATTAGTCCACCTTTCAAGTCTGGTTTCTGTAACCAACACGTTATTAACATAGGAAACACATCACAGGACAACTCCACTCCTGGCAGTTCCAGTCAGAACACTAAGGAAAATGGGCTGGCCAACAAGTCCAGAAGTCAATTCCAGATAGAAACAAAAAAACAAAACCAAAAATAAAGCCCAACCAAACTTATGTATCAGCCTTTACTCCTATCACATTCAGAAACATCATTCAAAACTATTCCTGACATTCTACAAAATGCATGCTGCTCATGCAAGGTACTCAGACAGAAAAGGACATTACTAGTTAGATAATGAAAGTCAAGGTAAATGAGATTATCTAAGGCTTCTTTCATAGGCAGAATGAGACATGATGTGTTATTACTGATGCACTAAATTTCCCTTCTCCCCCTCTGTATCCAACACATTTATTCTGCCACTTCTGCTCATCATTTACATATCACTGTCAGGTAGCAAACAGAACACTTACCTGTGACCAGGATGATAAATGACAGTTGTTATCCCATGGGCATAATGACTGCTAAAGCTGAAACTATGACTTTCTTGAAAGCTTTGATTTGTTCCAACACTAAATATGCAGGGGGAAAAAAAACAGATGTATTATTTCAGATTTATTGTCTTTAAAGCGTAGAAAGTTCACTGCAACTTCTCAAAGCAAGTCAAAATGTATGCTTACCTTACAAGGTAACTTCTCAGTTCCCCACGATAATTAACAACAAGTAGTTCAGCTGACCACTGAGCACTTGCTTTGTATTCCAGAAAGATCAATCCAGCAATAGCATAACTCAGATCTCCTGGAAAATTTCCTGTCTTTACCCAAAAATCAAGGCAGACATTGAGAGAAAAATGGATTTAAAAAGAAGTGTCTTTGTTACTGAAAGAACTAGGAAATTAAATTTACTATATTGTTTTAAAAAGTAAAACGCCTCATAATTTGTATTAGTAACAAAATGAACTTCATTTTATCTGTACTTTAAAGAAATCTTATTACTATAAAGTTCACAAAGCCAACACACTAAGGAAATATATTTCAGTTACATTCACAAATGAGTTTGATATAACCTTTGAACATACAAAATAGAAAATACTTCGTGGGGCCTGTCAACATCAATTATCTATTATCATACCAAGCAAAACAAAATTGTCCTATTGCTCTAGCAATCATATTTCTTGATTTATAATTGACTCTGCATATAAAATGAAGATTTATAATCTATTACTACAAACTGTAATTGTTTGCACACACGCTAATTAGGTGATTCTATACTTTCATTATCTGATGTACCTGCAGATCTACCACAATTCCAAGACAGAAGTAAAACATGACCTTTATGCTGCTGTAAGGGCAACACATGACTTCTCTTGATCATATGATAGATATGTTATATGTAAATTTTTTATGGTCCATTTCCACATCATATTCACAGTGTAAGCATTTATAGTAAACTAAGTTGTGATTTAAAAAAAGTCAAAGAGTGGAAATTATCCGTGATCTTAAAAAAAGTTTTACTATACTAATAGTTAATCAAAGAGGGAACATACCGGTGAAATGACCAAAAGCTCACTACCCATCAGGTCAAACACCCTGACTGTTCCAGTGCTTTCAGCGTAAGCAAGTAACGTACAATCATGACTCCATGCCACTCTCCTCCACTGAGGGTTGGGATCCTTTGGCACTATGAAAAAGGAATAAAGTCATTAATAAAAGTGAAATGCAAATATAATCCCTTACACGGAACAAAAAGTCCAACTGCATTAAAAAAAATGCAGGATGCTTTCCTGCATCACAAGCTTATTTCAAAGGAGCGTCAAAAGAGAAAAATCATCCGTTATGTCTCTCAAGCCCACTAATTTTAATTATCATTTCATTTCAGATTCAGGTTTCATATGTTAATCATCATGAAAAGAAGACAGAAAGGAAGGGTAATGGAGCTAGTCACAAAGCAAAATTATTACAAGATTCTTCCCAACACCTTTAAGAAGTCACAACATTAAAGTAAGCCAATGTCATCATTTAGCAAGGCATGAATAACAAACAGTGACAACACTAAGAAAGGATGTAGAGGTTGCCATACCTTGACATTTTCCAACTATAGATACAAAGTCATCTTTTGCAGACCTGCCAAAAAAAAAGACTCATATGGATTTAAATATTCAACTTTCCATTACAAACAGAACACCAGAAAAATACTCAATTCTAGGGCCTGCATGCCTCTAACTACTTGTTCAAAAAAAGCAGAGAGTAGCCTTCACCCTTAGTCAACTACAGTAACTAACAAGAGTATTTCAGAAACCCCATTCCCACTGCATAAATACTAACATCCCTCATTTATTCATAATGCTGCTCAAAATAGGATAGCAACATTTCAGCACTTAATATAACTTTAAAAAAAAAAGTATTCCCTAGGTAACAATTTTAGAAACAATGCAAGAATATAGTTACATTAATACAGCTGAAACAAGATTTATTCTATAGTCTATAAGCTGACATTTATGGTGTTCACACCACTTTTGATTGAACAATTTTCATACACTTGCTTCTTTTACATATAAATAGAAGGTCTGACCTTCTAGCAAATGGATTTTTGTGAAGGAAGTAAACACACTCAATCAAGATCTGTTCTACAGCTGAATGTGCTCTTGAACTGGCAAAGGAGAGCTTGCTGTTAGAGAAAGGAGAAAAGGGGAAGCATCAGTCTGGATGGCAATCCACTCTACTTGTAAAATTAGGTGAAGTATTATACATGCCAGTTACTCTGCAGAGAACAATACTTGCTACTTATTTGTAAGGGGAGAATTTCTAGAGGGGACAGAAAGGCAAAAGTTAAAGATCATGATTTGTGTTGAGTATTTTAGTGCATCTTGATTGTTTTTCTTTCACATCTTGAAAGAGAGAGAGATACCTACATACAGGTATCTATAGCATTTATAATTGGGGGGTAAAGGAGCAGTTTTGTTGGTTCAGAGGGTTTTCAAATGAGGAATAGCTAAAAGCTAAGAAGAAACAGAAGGCTTCTGCTTTTATGGTTATTCCATGGATAACTTTAATAAAGCAGAAAAATCTTTACAAGTACATTTAGTAAATGACTAGAAACATTTTCTCAGAACTTCACAACTGTAGTCAGGAAGCCCCAGACAATACTAAGTTACCTGATTTCTACACATTGGTCTTGAACAACTGCCAACAGTTTACCATTGCTGAAAGAGAAAATACAGGTTTGAAAGTTCATTTAAAGTCCACTCCGTAGAGAACATGCATCAGATTCCTAGGTGCTTTTCTGCAACTTTAGATATAAATTGCCTCTTTCATAAATCAAAACAAATTGGGAAATATCAATTTTTTATTAGAAAGAAAATATCAGTTCTATGAAACTCTATGTCACCAAAATCTATCTGCCACTCTTTTCCAGGAGGACTCAGAAAACAGAAACAATGCCTAAAATCTCACTGCAGGGGAGGTCTGAATCAGATGTTCCTTATGGATAACTTTACAACAGCAAACATCCAAAACTATATATGGCTTAATCTGGGATAAACAAATACTGTACTTCAGTAAGTTATGTAGTCTACTTAGGGGCACATCTCCTGCCTTTGTACCTACATACACAACATAAAATCAAACCTTCTATGCTACCTTCGTGTTAATGAACCATTTTTCTGTACATATTTATGCTTATTTTTAAACACCAGTGATCTTACTGATGTTGCTAAAATTACTGCAGAACAGCTACTTCTAGCCTTGAAACTCTCACTTCTCTGTACATGCATTAACAGACAAGTCTTGAAGATATGCATTCACTTTCCATAAATATAAATTGCTTATTTTAAAATTACGTATCCTTCCAAGTTATAGGTCTTTAATGTACCAAAGTCAGGACTTGAGTTTGAGAACGACTGCACTACAAACCACTTCACCTCAAAAGCCAGACATTCAGACCTGAGCAGAGGTGCATTAACTGAAGGGAAGGCCCTTAAGCAGCAGACTGAGCTTCCTCTCAAAAGGCTACCTGTGAAATACCTCCAGTACTTAACCAAAACAAGTAACATGACCTCAGAACAGTATTAACTGAGCACAGTTACCAGCGGGGATGGTGGGCAGAGCAGAGGAAGCATCAATGCATTCAGAGCCATCAAAGATGCAAAAGCACGTGAGCCGGTTACCTGGCAAGTATGAGGTGCCAGCTGATCTGCTTACTAACCAGTCGAACCAGTCCAGTGGGCAGGGAAAACTTGGCAGGGCTGAAATACCAGAAACATCAGGTGAATCAGAACATATAGCTAACAAAAACAGTACCTGAGATACACAGACAGGATGACACAGCTTTAAGGCAACCATCAATCAGCTGGGAATCTTTAGCAACTGAACATGAATCAACACTGCACCCTGCCAGCCACAAAGGGTAATAACAGCCTTGTCTGTATTAACAGAACAAAACCACCTATTAAGGGAACAGATTACTTACTCATCGTTCTTTATACTCTGGTCACCAGCCAATTTTGGGACACCCATTAAAAGAAGAATACCAGTAAACAGGAGGGCCACCAAAGAGTGGTAGGAGACTGGAGCATTTGCCCTATAAGCAGATGCTGAAGGCACTGTACTTGTTTAGCCTGGAGAAGGGAAGGCTTCAGGGAGATCAAACAGCAGCTCTCTGACACCTGAGGTTACCACGAAGATGGGAGCAACAGAGGTGCATGACAGGAACACAAAAAACTATGGTCAACTATTTGGAGGATTTGGCAGTGCTGGGTTAACAGTTGGACTCAATGATTGTAAAAGTCCTTTCCAACCTAAATGCCTTGATGATTATAAAATAGGCTCCAAGTTTATATAAGGAAGAGATTACTTCACCATGAAGCCAGTCAGGCACTGGAACAGGCTGACCAGAGTCTTGGGGATCTCCATCCTTTAACCTTTTCAAGACCAAGCCGGGCAGAGCTCTAAGGAACCCAGCCTGAATTCAATGTTCTGCTTTTAGCAGGACTTTAAACTAGAGGCCTCCCAAGTTTCCTCCCAAACACTTTTATTACATACATGAAAATAGCAACTAGACTCAATTATAAAAGCTTGGCTTTAGACTTTAAATATGACTGCTGGAGGGAGAGAAGAAAAATAAGTTAATTCTGTCCACAACTGAATCCTTTTAACTAGACACGACTGTATGATGACCATAAATATCACTCTCTCACCAAAAAATGGGCAAAAATAAAATAGAACAGCAATAGGGAAAAGAGGATTCCTTGCCAAATTCAAGTATAGTACTGTTTCACGGGAATCCACATTAATGTCCCCTTAATATATCTCAAAACCAACAAAAAATCCTTTAAAAGGGGGAATTCATACCTTCAAATCTGCTAAGTACATCAACACAGTAGTACAACTACAGAGCTGAAATTCTTCAGAAACACTTTATTTACTCCCATATATTACTGGGACCACTTAATCACTTTTTGAATCAGAACTCCAATTTATAAATGGCGTGAGTGTTGCTCAAATAGTTATCAAGCTTTTTATATGACACTTTGAATTATCAAGGAAAAAAATTTACAATTATTACTCCAAAGGAAGCAAACCCTCCCATGACATCATTCCTCTCGTCGAGGCTTAAGGAAATAAACAAACAAAACAAACCAACATAAAACTAACAAAAACAAACAAACAAAAACCAACAAACAAAAATTCACCAAAAACACAAACACACACCACAACTTCACTTGCAATACCTCAGCTGAGAGTGGGGAGGACAAATATATGTTTAGAGAAAGATGACGTTCCAACTGCAAATTTAATTCAGCTTCTGATAAAAGCACAAAATCAAACTGATATACACCAGTTCTTTTCTAGATAGGCTTCAGGTGGTTACAACTTAATTTATGAAGAGACACTATTCTAAACATTGCTTGGACAGTATTCTAAACAAATGCACAATTTCTGCCTCATTAAGAATTATTTTACCTCAAATCAAAAAGCCATAAAAATATTGCCAAATAGAAAAAAAAGGAAGCAATATTTTCATCACACCTACCTGTACCAGATGTACCTAAGCAAAAACAACGCAGGACCTACAACAGAAAGAGGCAAAAATAACATCTCTAGAAGTCTTAAAACATCCTCCAGCTTACAGAAATTCTTATGTTAGAGTAAATGCAAATGGCAAACCGCAAAAAAAAAAAAATCACATTTTTGGAAATTTTAAAGAGAAATTTCTACTGCATGAAAATGCAGTTCCATTACCACTTTTTAACACTTGGTTTATGCAATAGAATATAATCAGAACGTAAAACTTCCTTATGGAACTGTCTAACTAGCAATCAGCACAATGCAAGAGCTGCTAGAGAAAAAAAAACAGAAAGACTCATATTGCAAAGTGCAGAGTTTAAATTCTCAGATAAATGAAAGCTCACAAAATTGGCATAAAAATAACAAAGCAATATCGACAATCAGGAAACATCTTCCTGAAAACACAGACTGTACTCCATTGCCATTACAAAAGCCATTCTAAAGGGCAGAATTGTAAAATTTACAAGTAATCCACACATTCTTAGAAGTCATGAACATAAGAACAAGTCATATTTACCTGTAATTGCTCTAGTGATGATAAATGATGCACCATGTTTTCTGTTGCCTCTTGGCTGCAATTACAACAATAATGATCAGATACTATGACACACATTTTAACTTAAATACAACATTCATACCTATATTTACTGACTAAATTTGTCCCCTAACCTATAAGTTCCTTATGTATTTTCTACTACTCACAACTCCATATAGTAATTTCACTGCATAAGTTAAAACAGACTATAAAGCCAAATAATTTAAACACCAGGATGCTATAAATAAAAGCATGCCATAGATTGTCTATTGATTCAACCTTGCCTGCATCTTTGGTAGTTACAAGACATTGACTTCTGATTATGTTCTCCTGTAAGGTATTATAAATCACTCCTTCCATGCCAAATGAATGTCAGATTGATTTGTAAGACCCAGAAGTCAGAGTACTTGGTGTTCAACATGTTAAAATCTAACTGGTAAGATACATAAGGATTGTTCATGAAAGTTTCTGAAACATGAAGAAAAAGGAAGAATTTCTGAAAAAAAAGGCCCTTTCTACATCCATTTTTACTAGGTAAGACAGTCATCCTATTCCATACCATCTCACACAGCCTTGCCAGCAATCCTGCTCTACTTAAGGCAGAGAGGAACTAATACACTATATAATACACTATATAAATGAAAGCTCACTCCAATCACAGAAAAAGGGAATACAAAACAACACAGAATGTACATTCTTAGCTGTAAGAGATAAAACTATTTGCCAGTAAGAAAGCAGAAAAAAGGAAACCAAGAAGACCATAAAGATAACCAATAAGGAAGGAATCACACATAAATCTTCAAAATAAGGAGTCATGCTTATACTTTTCTAATTACAATATTAGAGCACCACAAACTGAGCATTAGAGGAGGTAATGAATGAATTTCCTCTTCCCTTCAGCACAGAATATGTAAAGAAGATTTCACTTGATAACTGAAATATTCAGGCCTCACCAAGTTATAGAGCAGCAAACACTGAAAGACATACAAATTTATCAACACTTTGGAGTATGTAAAAAAATAAATAAAATCTAGCTTCCCAAGTTTAAGTTACTGAAGTAAAGATTAGTTTTCTCAGCAAAGTTTGCAATCCATAAATAGTCTTTCAAATAACCAGGCTGTCAACTCACAGCATGTAAGAAGTAAACACAGCTGTACTAATAGATCATGTTCCACATTCAGGTCGATCAGCCAAGAAATAAAGGCATTACAGTAAAATAAATGAGAGCATAAATCGTTTGTTACTGCTCTCCTAGTACCTCAGGGAGAACTGTAATTTCCTAGGGACCTTAAAAGCAGAGTTTGTTAAAATTTTTGGTTTAAGAAAAGTTGCCAGCAAAAACATTTCCCAAAATTGCTTTTATATGTTTAGCATTTTTTTGAATATTCTAGGTATCCACTCCTGAACCTAACAACAATTCCACACATCTTACATTCTTCAAAACTGATTTACTACTACACTAGGAAGATCTGAATTTTACTTCTTATAACATGTCCTTATCACCTCAGCAACAGCAATGTCTACCAGATCTGCTGTATTTCTTTTTTAAGTTGTTCCTGTTTGGAAAAATATCTTCAACTTCTCCTTCCCCACAGCATTCCAGAAATAAAATCTACTTTCCTGCTGACAAGAAACTCACTTAGTTTTGGATTTTGTCACACACCCTCCAAGCCTACCAGTGGGGAACAGGAGGTGGAGGGTATTGGGGAAGTCTCAAAATATCAAACTACAATGAAAAAACCCCAGAGCCAAGCGATACATTTCTGAATACAGACTGTAGAAAAGAGAAAGTTGAATCAGCTTGTATTTCCACAAACAACTTCAGGAGTCTTCCCTTGCCACCTTGTCCACCACCACTGCCTCATTCACTATTTTCTCTGATCAACTCTTCAGTAACAGCCTTTATTCTCATTATATATTTCAAGGTTCTCAAACAGTGAGAATGATCATCTCACCATATGGAATACAGGTTGCTTGACTTCTACACCACCCTCTTCTCTGACATAGTCAGTTCCTTGCGTGTTTCCTTCACAAATAACTGTTATACCCCTGTCCCTTCCCTACCCTGCAAAAAAATTCTTATTGAAAAATTCAATACAGGTGAATGACAATACTAACAAGAACTAAGATTAAAGCTAATTTGGGGGTTCAACCTACAAAATCTATGTGAGTTTTATCAATGTCTTGAATTTAACATGACTTTACATCTTCATCACAGCATATTTCAAGCCTTCCTATTTCTGCCATTCAAAAGAGGTATTACCACTATTACCTCTAATAGTCAAGAAACACAGGTTTAAAATAGCCAGTACCATTTGCTGAAGCTGACAAGCAGAATTCTAAGATGCTTAAAAATTCTGACTATGAGGGCATATGAGGACTCTCAGACTGTGGTTAAACAATCCCTTTAAACTGCATCCCCACAGGCTGCCACTAAACTTGATTCAGCTTTAACTGACATTATTCACATGCCCCTTGGTATCCACATCAGTAGTAGAGGGACCACTCAACAAAAGAAGATGAAACAGCATGATTATTACTCAGATGAATCAGTTCTTTAATCAACTTCAAGAATGCTAATGGAAGCAGAAGAGAAAGGGTATTTGTCAGAAATGTGCCCCCTTAATGCAGTTGTAGAACCACAGCGTGGTGTCATCACACCTAAGTCCTCCTCATGGTTTGCAGACAGGCTAATTGCTTTCATATATTACAAGAAACAAAGATAGTTCACCATTTCTCAAAACACAGTTACATAAAGACAGATGCAACTGTCTATTCACCTCTATGAACAATCCACTTAGTAATCAGTAACACTGCCACACTACATGTTTTCCAAATATCCATATCTGTTGCTGCAATTGAATACACACAGATAAAGGGAAACAAAATTTAAAAAAAAAATCTTTCTGATAACCAAAACCTATTCTTAAGAGCATTGCTCTAGTAATTATTAGCAGGTACATTCTTCCACCTGCGATGTTTTTGCATCTTTTCTACTCAGATGTTCTCATTAAGCATAAAACTTTTTTACAATACTTCCATAGACGACTTCTGGTGCAAAATGCATTAACGACTTTGGTTGTTTCAGTGGACTTGAAAGCCACTGCAGAAAATAGATAAACCCATAATTTTTGCATCCTCTATGCCCAAACCAGAAAATAGCAAAGACAGAGGCACCTAGTGCAGTACATTGCAAGTCAAAAGGTGAAAAAGACATGAAAGTGCTTCTCAGCGTTTCCCACTAACCCATGAAAACGAATAGCTAGAAACAAGCAAAACCTTGTAGTTTAAGAACAACGTTTTCTGATTTCTTAAGCTTTAGCATCCATTTGAGTGCCTTACAGACACAAAATTATGGACTCTTCCTTTCTAGCTCACTCCCGCAAATGCTGATGCAACCACCCTGATACAGAGTCCAGAGAGGGATCTGGTTTTCCTCATGCAAGCTAAGTTCAGTGAAGATCCTGTTTCCACCAGGACAGCTTCCACGGCTCTCTGGAACAGCGGTTTCTGGAGACTCGGCCTTCACTGACCGCAGTTTCCCTCGCACCAGCTGAGCAGCGAAACCAGACCCACACATTTAGCGAGCGAAAGACACTCCAGTGCACCCCCGGCGGCACAAACTAGGGTGGGGATTAACTGACAGGAAAGCCCGAGGGCCGGCTGCTGCGGGGACACCTTTGGTGCCACCCAGGGACGATCCCAGAGCTCCGCGCCAGCCCCCGGGGCAGCGCAGCCCACGAGGCGCGTCCCCTCCCGTGCCGACGTGGCCGCTCCGCTCCCCTCCCACGGCCACGGCCACGGCCACGGCCGCGATCAGGCCACACGCACCTGCACCTCGGTCTCCGGAGGCCACTCGGTGTTGACGAGCAGGTCGTACAGGATATTCTCCTCGCCGTCCCCGCCGCTGTCGCCGCCGGCCGCGGCCATGCCGGCCCGCACCGCCCCCCCCGCGACGGCGCCCGGCGGGGGCCAAACCGTGCCGCGATCGCGTCCTGCAGAGGGGACAGCGCCCGGCGGGGCGAGGCCTGAGGGGATGAACTAAACCCTCGCTGAACAGGGAAAGAGAATTGGGGGGGTGCGGGGCGGAAGGTGTGTTTGTCGCAAATTGTTCTTCCAGTGGGGCTGTGGAGAATTTGTGACTATTTCAGTCCTGCACTCGCAGAATTCAGCCCTCTGAGGCAGATGAGGTGAGCTTGTATTACCAGCTGTGGGCCCCTCGCTACAAGAAGGACATCAAGGGGATGGAGCGAGTCCAGAGAAGGGCAGGGAAGGCTCTGGAGAAGAAATCCCGGGAGGAGCGGCTGGGGGAGCTGCAGGTGCTCAGCTGGAGAGGGGGAGGCTCAGGGGGCACCTCTTGGCTCTGACGGGAGGTCGTGGCCGGGTCAGGGGCGGCCTCCAAAGCCATTGGTAACACCACGAGAGGACACGGCTCTCGTGTCTCCGGCTGCGCCAGGGCAGGGCCAGGTTGGACAATACGCCTTCACAGAAAGGCGTATTGGAAATTGGTACGGCCCAGGGAGGTGGTGGAGTCACCGTCCCTGGAGGTGTTCAAGGACAGACTGGCCGTGTATCGCAGTGCCGTGGTCTGGTTGACACGGTGGTGATCGGCCATAGGTTGGACTTGATGATCTCAGAGGCCTTTTCCAACCTAACTGATTCTGTGATTCTGTGGAAAAAAAATCATTAAAGAACAGTTTCAGCCTCTTTCTTGCGACTTCATAAAGTGTTTGTAAAATGGAAATGAAATTATCTCACACCCTGCCACCTCCGCTCCTGTACTCTAATTTGCACTTGTGTCAGTATACTGTGTTCTTGCAGACAGCTGTGCAGCTTAGAATTAGGTTAAATTTAAATTCTGAAACTAGGGATTCAGGGCACTATGAAAGCTCTGTTGGATACCTGGGAAATACTTCAAGAAGAAGCAACTACTGAAAAAAAAAGTCTTTGTTTCTTAGCATTTCTTTAGCTGTACTTGACGGTGTAGTTTATAAAACAATGATAAATAGTATAACATCATTTTCATCAGTTTCAAAGAAGTGTGGGAGATTTATAGTAAATTACACTCCACATTCCACACCAACAAGCAGCACTATGTTTTGATATTGAGATGTGCCTACAAACACATCTCAGAATCATGGTTGAATCTATACATTACTCATATATGTGTCTTTAAAAAATTATTAGTTTTGTCATTTATCTCAAAGCATGCAAAATAGTGATTGGCAGATACAGCGAATAACAGTGAAAGAAACGAAGCACATCAAAGAAAGTTACTGCCAAAGGCATTATTAATATATGAGAAACCATTGAGATGCAAACAGACTGGCACTAAAGGTATAAAATATCTTCTGTATTTTTCTCTCCACTACACGTGTTTCTACAGCATAAGTTAACAGTCAGTAGGGCACATTAAGTTTTTTAAAAGGTCTTGAAACAAACCTCCAGGACAAAACCATTATTCAAATTGCAGCACAGTAGTCAAGAGACTACTCTGACTGCATTGTCAGAGACACTTGGTGTTTATTTGTCCTTTGAGCCAGATGTGTATCTCAGTGCTGCCTTAAGAAGCTTGGAGTTGTATTTCACAATGGAAAACAGTGGACAGTAGTTTGCAGAATCACAGACTCAAGGAGGTTGGAAAAGGCCTCTGAGATCAACGAGTCCAACCTTGTGTACAACAGCACCTTGTGTACTAGACGATGGCACCAAGTCCTTATCACCTCCAGGGATGGTGACTCCACCTGGACAGCCCCTTCCAGTGCCCAGTCATTCAGTAAAGAACTTTTTTGTAATGCTTATCCTCTCCCTTCCACTTCACAGGCAAATGCACCATTGATTCGTGGTGTAACTGCAGAAACTCAATTTTTTTTTCAACTGCCATCCCAAGTTTTTATAGTAGCACCTCCAAAATTCGTGTATTTAATGTCCCTAGGGATTATCCTAGAACAAGGGTGTGCAGAATTTGGGCAAACTTAAGTAAAAAAAAAAAAAAACCTGGAGAACATCGTATCCCCGTTAGCGTATGCCTAAAAGCCCACCTTGTACTTCTGTCCGTGAATCACGCAAGGGGTGTGCCGGGGCCGGAACGCGCCGAGCGGTGCCTCCTGCGCCCACCCGGACCCATAAAGCGAGGCGGGGACTGTGCGCCTGCGCGCTCTGGCGTGTCCTCGGCGCGAAGATGGCGGCGTTCTCGGGTACGTGGCGCGGCCCGGGCCTGCTGTCCGCGCTGTTCGTGCTGCGGGAGCCGCTCGGCCCTGTCCTAACCCTGCCCTAACCCTGCTCTGCCCACTCCCTCCCGGCCTCCCTGTCCCAGGGCCGCCCTCCCTGCTGGCCTGCGCTACTGCGTGGCTAACCACGTATCAGGCCGGAGGCCGAGAGGCCTGCGGGGATGCGGGTGCCGCTCCCCGGCTGCTTGGGCTTCTGCAGGCTTGTCAGGAGTGGTTATCGAAATGGCCTGCAGATTTTACTGCGTATTGGGGTCCGGCACAGGCGCTCCTGTTGTCATGCTCGCTCCTCGGGCTGATTGGTTGCAGGAACAGGAGGTTTCTCATAGTAGTTCTGTGTATTGCAGTGGATAATAATTGGGTTTTATAGGAGAATTTCTGCTCGATGGTAGAGTTTAGTAAATTATGTATATAGAATGTGTATTTTAACAATGCAATATGCATATATTTATTATCATAGCATATTTTTCTACTTGGTGATATAGTTCAGCAAATTGCAAACTATGTGTATGTATATGATCGTGAACTGTAATCCAGAAGCTTACTGTTGAAGGAGGAGGCGTCACTGTGTCCCATCCAGCCCCAGTTGTGCACTGATATGCAACCCATCAAGATCAGGGTTCTGTCAAGTTCTAGTATCTCTGAAGTTTGATGGGTTTTGTTTGTTTTTACTGAACTTCTTCTGCCTAATGGAAATGCTGAAGCTTCTTCCCTAGATCTGGTGATTCCTTTGGGTGCTATGCAGTAGAATTAATTTGGATGTAGCTGAGGAAAACATCGTGGAATTGTTGTTTGATTAAGCCTGTATATTGAGTTAAACTATGTGAACTGGAAGTGTATTAGAAATGGAAAAAAAGTATGGATTTATTTATAGTTTGCAATCAATAGCCAATTTTATTGCTATGGAAAAGACTTTCTGGCAGTATGGATTGCCTAATTTTGTAGGAGTACAGGCCAACTTTCAAGTATTAAAGCTTTCTGAAATCAAGTTGCAAATAAAACGTTTTTTGTAGCATTTGTTAGAGCAGATGGTGGAATAAATTTTGGCTCTGCACATCCGTACATGCCAGCCCAACTCTCAGTGTGTACACATGTATGTGGTATGTCTGAAACCAGCGTGTAAAAGCTCCATTTAGAAAGTTGCGTATTTGTAGTTAAAGGTGTTGATTCAGAGTAATCCCATGAACCTGAGAAGGTAACCAAGAGATCTGTTGTTATTTTGATGGTATAGTACCTTTGGGTTGGTTAAGATGTGCTTTCCTCTTGTTCTCACTGAGTAGCTGCAGAAGTTTCTTTGGTTTTGTTTTTATATACAGAGGGGTTTTTTTAACTACATACAAACATTATGTTGCTTCATATTTAACTTGTGTCTGAGGTATTGCCATCAGACCTTGATATGAGTTTGCCAGAAGGGAAAAAATCTTTCAGAGGTGGACGTGATTAACAACTGTATCAGAATTAAAGCATTGTCTAGTTATTGTATGTGCTGTGTGTAAGGCAAGATTTGGTGAATTACAGTCCTTATTGGATATGGGGTTTTCCTTATTTTTTTTTCTTTGTTTTTTGCAAACTGCACCTCACCTTTACAGGGAGTGGGGATTTTTGTGATAATCAGGCTTCCCTGTTGTCTGTATAGGGAATTTCCTTAAATGTGCCAAGATAATTACATTGCCCTTGAAATGGTTCTTGGTTCCCATGGTGTTTCCTTTGCTGCTGGGTCAGCACCTGCCCCTCTGCTCAGTGTGTGCCTGAATCACTCTGCTGTAAATGGGGGCAACTCTCAAAACTGCATCTGGGGAATGGAGACTGTTTTTTATCAGTCTCTGGGTTCTATAGTGAATGTTGCATGTGCTGTTGGCAAAAAGAGTGATTTTTTTTTTTCCATTTCTTTTGTCTGTAGCTGGCAGTGTTGACATTTTGCTATCTTCAGGGCCATGTTGAGGTAAATAACACTGCTTGTTCTTTTTCTTCTTGTCTTACAGAAATGGGTGTTATGCCTGAGATAGCTCAAGCAGTGGAGGAAATGGACTGGCTGTAAGTAGGAGTGCCTTTGGGCCTGGCATGCTCTAATTTGCCTTTCAGCAATGTATGAGATGCTTCTTAAAATACCTCTGCTGTTGCATTAAAGTGGATACGTGTTTTCCTTTAACTGTCGTTGCATCTCATGCACTTCAGTGTAAAAGACGGAAGATCATAAATTGTGACTGCAGTGGTGACAAGTAAATTTGAACAAGCAGAGCATGACTGCTTATGTTTCAGTTCTTTTGTTTGATAAAAACCTTCGTGCCGCTGGTTTACTTATGTATTGGATTATTGGCTGAAACTGTCACATAACTGATGTCAGTTTAGTAGGTGTTTTTCCAGACTGTGGTCTAAGTTTGTGTTCTTCAGACTTAATGCTCATGTGTCAGTCTTCTGAAAAAAGTCGTTACTCTTGGTTTTGGTTACATGTTTGGCCAAGTTACTTCACTTCAGATTTTGAGTTGTCATTCAGAATGTTACTGGTATGAGTCAACTTAGTGTATGTAGGAGGTGTTTTTTTTCCTATGAATAATATTGATCAGCTGTGATTGTCTAATAATGCTGGTTGCATTTAGTTATCTTTACCTTTTTTTTCCAGTTTTGAGCAGGAGTCTTGTAAATGAGGGCTGTGTAAGTGGCTTTAAAGGGAAAATGTTTTGAAGAAAGCAAGTTAAGGACTATATAGTTACTGTTTCTTTTATAGCTTAGCATAGTGATGTGAGATGTGGCAGTCTCGTCAGGGTGCAGCTGAATCCATTGCATCCACTAGTCGCTTCTGTCAAGGTACATCTCTTCCTTTTCTCTCCTTGTAAATGGAATCCTCTTCAGTTCCTTAGCTGCCAGCCAGGAGGAGTGACATTTGCCTGCTATATCTTGCAGAGGACCATGGTTTCTGTGAACTCATATAAAGCAAAAATCTCCTTTTCTACTGATAACATTGACTTGTGTCAATGTGTTCTTTCCTCTAGTCTTCCTACGGATATCCAAGCCGAATCCATCCCACTGATCCTGGGAGGTGGTGATGTACTTATGGTATGTATTCAAGCTAGCCCTTTTCATAGAAATCCTGTCTTTTAATTGTTTTTTGTATGATCAATTTAATTCTTTCCAGAAGGTTCTGTAGTTAGACCCGCTCTCCTGTCCTCCTTCAGCAAAAGGTACATTCTTCAGCAAAAATTCTTTGAGTTCCTGGTGTGTTTCCAGCTGTTGTTGCAGATGGAATTCATTCTTTTTAGGCTTTATTTTTTTTACTACTTGACAAACACTGCCATGTGAATGAGAGCTGTCGGATTTCATCTACTTTCCTTTTGGCTGTAAATACCTGACATAGATCTTTATGGAACCTGACTCACCAACCTAAGCCAATGCTGCAGTGTCAATAACTGTGAAGGCACCAGATTAGTGTGCCTTGTTGATCATGTCTGTTTCAGATCTCTTTGTTCTTGATTCTGTAACCAAAGTAACACTTTCTAAAAAGTAAACTTACTTTATTAAAGTAGAATTCCAGAACACTCCTTACAGTCCTGGTTAAACTCTTCAATTTTTCTCCCTATAGGCTGCTGAAACCGGGAGTGGAAAAACTGGTGTAAGTAATCAAATTTAAATTAGCAGAAACTAAAAGTCTTAAGTGGTAGAGATGGTGTGTATGCACATATACAGAGAGAATGTGTGTGTCTACTTAAGCAATATCATTAATAGTCTATACCAGCATCAGTGTAGGAATGTTTTTAAGTGTTTCTGGTCCTGGGTATTGCACCTAAAAACCAGACTGGAAATAACTGTATAAATTGTGGAATGAAAGTAACTTTTCATTTTAGGCTTTTAGCATTCCTGTTATCCAGATTGTGTATGAAACTCTGAAGGACCAAATGGAAGGCAAGAAAGGAAAAGCCACTATTAAAACTGGAGGGGGAGGTGAGTTTTTCTACGTCACACTGCTTAAGTTTGGAACCTTCCAAAGTGAAGTTAACTTTGCCATTAGATAAATGTTTTTTCCTTAATTTTGGATAGCGTAAATAGAGTAACATCCCTCAGGATTTTATTAAAGAGTGAATATAAATTTACTGGTGGAATCATGCCAAGAAGTGGCATGCACTGGACTGGAGTCTCTTGGTAATGCTCTTGCCTTCAGCTTAGTACTGGCTGATCCACACCTGCTTTCAGTGTTTTCCTGAAAGCCAGACTAGGTTAGTGCCTTGCTAGACCAATTCAGTGCCTTGCAAAATATGAAGTGGTGGTAATGTACAGCTTAAAAGACGGAGTTAAAAAAAAAAAAATCTGTTGCAGGAATAGATGAGACACCAGCTATTACACCACACAGTTGATTTGGGCCTCTTAAGTGTGTTTGAGCAGAAGGTTCTTCTAGGCTCTTTGTGTGGCTGAGATAGCACTGTAGGTTTTTCAGTTCTCCTGTGCTGACTAGAACTGTTGCATTCCTTTTTGCACCTAGCTAGGTTTGGAAGTGAATAACAACATCTGGAGTTGCTGCATCTTTGTACTAGTCAGCATTGAACTAGGCAGGAAATGCGCAGTGCCAGAACTCAGTGATGCAGTGTGGATTGTAACTGTGATTGTACCCTCACAGTATTTGAGGTTTTATTATACATCCATTTAAATAAGCTTGCAGCTGCAAAGCTAATCACCATGTCCAGCCTGTGGTACGTAGAGATTGAGTTTTATGTCAGTGACAGTATCTGCACAAACAACATTCTGAAGATGTTACAGAAGTTCTCATCTTTTAACTTCATTATAACTACTGCTGCAGTAGTGACTGTACAGTCACCTTAACAAAGTAAAATCCTCTTTGAGAGGTTATCATATAAGTACACAAATACTCTCAGTAAACCTGATTGAAATAGCATCTTTCTTCTTTAAAAAATCCTGTATAGAGTTTATTGCAACGTTATTAGCATATGAAAAATGCAGTCAGAAATCTTATGTACATGCATCTTAGCTCTTTAGTAATGACATTTTAACTGATGGTCTGAAAAATATAGTAAACTTGGGACAGAAATGGCAAATGATGCATTTCAAATTGATTGCTCTTCATGTAGTTTTGGATATTTTCTAGCTGTATTTGATTGTGATTATATGGGAAGTCTGGCTTATTTGTCAAAATCTTCGTTGTTTTCAATTCTATTTTAAAATAACTTAATCTGTGCTCTCCTGAATGGAATAATCTGAATTTCCACAGAATAGCTTTGCACTGTGTGTTTGTGCCCCTCTTTCAGCTCATAAGCCTTCATTTTGATCTCCTATGAATTGCATTGGAACCAAGATGTTTCCCCAGAAAATGAAGCCAAACATTGTAGAGACAATGTGAACTTCTAATTTGAATTTTCCAGTGTTGCCTTGTTGATATAATTTCTTTTTCTGTTAATGTCTTTCAAACCTAGTGCTCAATAAATGGCAGATGAACCCATATGATAGAGGATCAGCTTTTGGTGAGTTGTCCTAACATTCACATTAAAATGTTGTTAAAAAAGAATATACTACAGGAAAGCATGCATGACATTTTATTTTAAAAGCAGTTAGAAAGACAACTTCTTTAACTAAAACTGTCTTGTAATTTTCAGCAATTGGATCGGATGGTTTGTGTTGTCAGAGCAGAGAGATTAAAGAATGGCATGGATGCAGAGCAACTAGAGGCGTGACTAAAGGTAGGTATCAAACTGTGTATTTTGTGGAGGCTTATGTTTCAACTGAAATGCCTGCATGTCACTCATTGTTAATGTTGATAGTTGCATTAAAATTTTACTATTCATCTGTCCCATTTACTGCTTGCTGAAGACTTTGAAATGATGAATTTCTCTTTTCTTCTCCTTGTATTGTAAGTTACTTTTTCCCTGATAGAAAACTGAGTCAGAGGAGACAATCATAACTAATATTCCCCAGAATGCATTTTATTAAGCTGTATTGTTAGGAAATAGCTGTGCACACGGTACTTTCAGCTGTTCCCTTGCACACTTCAGAAAGATGTCCATGCAGAAGTTAAGTGGTTCTGTGATTGCAGCAGCAATTGGGATGCGAAGCCCAACACTCACAACCAGAGTACTAAGTGTGTACTTAGTCTCTTTTGCCTGCTGTTCCTTCCTTCCATACGTGGGTACCCACAGAACCTTTTCACACAAATACAATAGGGGATTTTATGGCACTTTCAGCAGGGCTGGGAATGTTAGACTTTCATGGGCTTGGAAGTAGCCAGACTATACCACCTTGATGAATTTGGGTATTGTTTTAGATGCTTTCTTTTTCTTTTAAAGGCAAATACTACTATGAAGTTTCCTGCCATGACCAAGGCTTGTGCAGAGTTGGTTGGTCAACTATGCAGGCTTCACTAGATTTGGGTGAGTTTCCTTCAAAAGAATCACACAGACAGTATTTACCTGGAATGGCTGGAGTCCTGTTCTAGTGTTGCAGAGAAATGGGCTCCTTGGGAAGGATGCCAATATCAGGGAGTTGAAAACTTTTTTGTACAAATGTTTTTCGTCTTCCAAGAGGAAATCTCCTGAGGTGGTGGCAGTGTTTCTTGCCTTCTGTGGCTTTGTCTTTCATTTCAGATTTGCTTGTTGGTTTTTTTTGTTTGTTTGTTGTTTTGGTTTTTTTTAATGAGAATGACTGGAGATGAGTAAAATCAGTAAATGCATGGGTACAAAAAATACTAGTTTGAAGTCTGTATTTAGCACTGTGTATTATTTGTTCACATGATAGTGTTAGAAAGATTTCAGTTGCTGATACAAAGAGAAAGAACATAACCTGTCAACCAAAAGATAAAAGCCTATCCTTTGTTTTGTCTTCAGGCACTGATAAGTTCGGCTTTGGCTTTGGTGGCACTGGTAAGAAATCTCACAACAAGCAATTTGACAGCTATGGTGAGGTAAGCTTGAATTGTTAATAGAAGTTTTGCATGTTTTGGTGCTGTAACAATGAACTGTCTTTTGTAATAGTGCTAAATTGTAAGGGATGTTGACTGGGCAAAATTACAGAGCAACACTGAAGAATTTTTGATAAAAGCTTTTTAACAGATTTAACAAAAGCAATTATCTGCTTCAGACTTAAGATTGTGGCTAGACTGCAAATATATTGACTATTTCCTAGAAGTTAAAACTTTGTGTGTTACAGTTAGGAGGTTAATTGATCTCTGGGATTTATTTCTTGACTTATTTCAGTTTTGACTTGAACAAACCAACCCATCATGAATGCCCAAGTGAGGGCATCGTATTCTGTTCACTAGTAGTTAAGCAGAAGTAATTGCACAACTCTAATATGTCGAAATGCATGATGAAATGCTAGTAAGACAATAGTGGTGTACTTCTGGCTTTTAAGTTGGGTTTGCCATTACCTTAATATATATTTTTGAAGTGTCTACTGGGAATATCCATGGTGTTTTTTGTGTGGTGTGCCAACTGAGTTCAGATGTTTAAGCATAAATTATGTAAATATTCATATTATAGCAGGAACTTGAGTCTTGGGGTATTTATGAATTCAGTGCTATGAGACTTGCAACTTTTAGGACTATTGTCTTATAGCTTTTATTAATAGTGTCTCTTGAGCTGTTGATTAGAAACACCTTGTAATATATAGATTTTATTAAATACCTTTGCAAGTAACAGATTTCAAGATATTTAAATTAGGTACTTAAGTGTACATAATATGAATGGAAATAGCAGCACCTTCAATAGTTAGTCTTTTTATGTAGTCAAAATATAAGTTTCTGATGCCATATTTGGTGCTCTGAGCTTAGACTTATATTGGCTAATAAATACATGGCTAATGCACTTTTCCGTAATGCATGTAAACGGACTTAAATATGTAGATGTAAATGACTTAAACTTCCATGTAAATGACTTAAATACATCATTGTCAGTGTGTTTGGTTTTTAAAGTGTATTTAAAGGAGTAATAAATGTCTATAATACCTAACATCAATTCGGCAGTTTGCTGAAGATTTGTAATCAAAAATGTGCAAACTGTTTACAGTGGTCTTGCTAGAATAGATTGAACTTGCTTCTCTCAAGAATCATCATTCAGTAGGGAAAAGTGGAAAAACTGAAAGTTGACAGAATGTAAGCACTAAAGTCTTCCTAGTGCAAATCTCTCAGCTTCACATACTTTTTTTTTTTTTTCAGGAATTCACTATGCACGATACAATTGGGTGTTACCTAGACATAGATAAAGGACAAATAAAATTTTCCAAAAATGGTAAGTTTTATTACATTTTTTCTTTAGATTTTTATTGGGATAGTTGTATTGGGCGAGGAACAGGGAGAGGAGCGCACACATGGGTGAGTCTGACTGAACTATCCCTACTTTCAGGGAAGGACCTCGGCCTTGCATTTGAAATTCCACCACACATAAGGAACCAAGCACTTTTTGCAGCTTGTGTATTGAAGGTAACCTGGGAATATCACAGATCTCCAAGATCATTATAATTGTTATGGGTTTGATAATGAACTACCTAGGTGTATAATTCATGTAGCCACCTACAATTACTGTACATGTGCTCAGTTTTCTGTTCTTTCAGTATTCACTACAGAAGTGGTGTCTACAGTGGGTGTTACCTTTGAGTACAATTTAGGTTAAAAGTGCTAATTAAAATTTTAATACTTGAATATGAGGGTAGAATAGCATGGATAATGAGTTCCTAATACTTGTGCTATCCTGTGTATATTAAACTTTGATATACTGTGATGCAGCAGATAAAAGCAAATAGCTTGAATGACCCAGAATTCCTGTTCCATTTCTTCTGAACTCTTAACATTACAGTAATGTAGCAGTATGGTGTTAGTCTTCCTGGGTTGATCTTTCAAGAAGTAAAGGTTTTAGCAAAATGTTTAGGTGGTTAGAGAAATGTGCAAGTTCTCAAGAAGTGCTGTGGTTTTGTAGGCTTTTTTTTGCTGCCTTTTTTTTTTTTTTTGAGTTCTAGCAAGGTTTCTGTAACACCTTGGGGATGGGGAAAAAAAACCTTCCCTTCTTCCTTGTCTAATAATTCAACATTATTGTGTTGTTTCTTATTTTGCTTGGTCTTCTGAATCTGTCTGTATGACACAACTTTGTTGGAATCTAGAATGCTGAATTGAAATTCAATTTTGGTGAAGAAGACTTCAAGTTTCCACCAAAAGATGGCTATATTGGCCTTTGCAAGGCTCCCGATGGTAGTATTGTAAAATCACAGCATGCAGGTAGGTTAGATTTTTCTAAACTTCTGTTGTTTCTATATTCAGGTTGTATTACAGAGCATCTTTTGATCCCTTCAATTGCTACCAGCAATATCTTGAATACAGTAGTAATGAAGAGATATTAGTGCTTTCTTTAAAGTATATCAAATTTTCTTAAACTACCAGTAATCTTTAACATTTTGCATTTAGAAATGCATCAGGTGAAAAGAGAAGTTCAGCTAAATTACTCAACAGTGTTACCTTAAAATTAAGTGTGGGTTTTTATGCTCTGCAACAGAACGAATTATCCTGCATGTCCAATATACGCACTCATAATTCCTGAATATTAATCTGAAGCTTTTCATGATTGAGTGAGCAATAATATGACTCTTTAATGGAAAATGTAGAATTACAATGTTTCAATTATTAATGGAAAATCCAGGTTTCCTTCCGGTCAAAAATTCCAGGATAGGATTGTAGTTTATCTTAATGGCTTTTGTTTTCTGCTTAGGAAATGCACAAGTGGTTCAAACACAGAACCTTCCAAATGCTCCAAAAGCGTTGATTGTAGAACCGTCAAGAGAGCTGGCAGAACAAACTTTGAACAATGTGAAGCAGTTCAAAAAATATGTTGATAATCCCAAATTAAGGTAACAGTGGATCTGTTAGTTGCATTTATGATATTGTCTGTGGATGTGACTTCATGGGGGGATGGATAGTGCTCCATTCTGTACCTAAGTGGACCTTAATCTGCAGTGCTACTGATAATAGTTTCAGCAGTAATCTGCTCCCAACCAACCTTCTGACTTCTCAGCTACAGCCCCACTTAGTGGCTTTTTTTGTGTTTTATCTGTGGACTGCCTTTTTGTGGTATGACAGATGGGGGCGGGGGAGATTTAATTATCAATTATGATAATTAATATGATACTTCAGAATGTTTTTTGATCAAGAAAAACCTATTTGCTTACTGCCCTGCTTTCTTGAACGTTTTCCTGTGCTCCCATCTCCCGCTGTCCCCTCATTTTGTTTTTCATCTCCAGCAAATAGTTACATACAGAGTCTTCCCTGTTTGCATTAGTGTGCTTACAGGACAAATTATCATGGAGATACAGCTCTGAAAGCTGAGTCTTCTGCAAGTTGCTTTGGTTTAAAGTTGCTTCTGTTTTGATTGGGCTTCTAAAACTGCAGTTTAGTTTTAATTTACAAGAGTATATTTACTAGAATTGCAGGGGACTAGCAATGAAAGGAGGCAAGCTATAAGGCAGGATTCATTTGGTTTACTGTTTTTTTTTTCAATTTCTAACTTTAAAAAACATGGTAAACTATTAAACTAATGTTATTTTTAAAGTATTCTTAAGGAACAAATTTTCTTTTAAGACTGAATTGGTTTAAGTGTTAATGTGTTTTAATACAGCAATGATAAAGTAATTACATTCAAATTTAGTAACAAAACTTGAAATATATAAAGGCATTAATTTCGAAATTCTTTTTTTCATATTTTGTTCTTAAAATTACTGTTCATAGTTGTTAATCATTGCTACAAATAAAAGAATCAGACTTCAGCCAGATGTTTTATATACTTTCTGAATATAATGGATAAATGTCAAATATATTGATATAATTTTAGGGAGCTGCTAATTATTGGTGGTGTTGCTGCAAGAGATCAACTCTCTGTATTGGAACAAGGAGTAAGTTGTATTTTTTTCATACGGTTTTATAGTTTGGGTTCTGAATAACTGATAATATTGCTAGAGGATAGTCATGGTGATTCTTGCAATTGCTGTCAACCTGTTAAAAAGATGATGTGCAGGTGATAACAAGCACATACTGCACCAGTCTAGCAGTTCCTCTACTTTCATGGCAGTTGTGCTTACAAGTGCTTGTAGGACTTACTCAAATTCTGTTGAAACCTGTGTACTGAAAATTTTAAAATAAAGGTGTACCTTCTTGTCATTGGTCCTTAACCATCAAGACAGTTTTCCTGCCAACTTCTGTTCCATGTACATGTGAATAAAACTAGTCTGCAATTACCAGGGTCAATGTACACTATAAATCAGGCTGACGTAGAAGGAACTGGTCTGGCTTTAGCGGCATGGAATGTAGAGTCAAGTCAGTCATGCTGTAGGGAGAACAGAGTCAGATTTTTATTTAAGGGTCACTTTAGGAAGTCAAAGCAAGTCCCTATTGATAAATTTTCCCATTTTTTCTAACTGCCAAAATACAAATTTTCTCTTAAACTTGCTTGAGCTGGAAGATTGGTAGACTTTTGTGTGAATGCTGAATTCATGATGGTGAACCCTTCTGTTGACAAAATCTCAGTTTATTTCTATAGTTGGTAGGCTCTCTGTCCTTCTACAGTAAGAAAAGTTACATTTATTTTATCCTTATTTAGAAATAAACCTGTTTGTTGGCTTTAGATAACAAAGTGAAACAACTTGGGGGACAGGGGAGGGGAGAAGGGACACAACCCCTCCCAAAATAGGGGAAGGCTTCCTCCTTGAGGCAAATTCTGCTAATGAAATGGCCATAGAAACAGTGTTTCATAGAACAACGAAAAGGTTATAGAGATTCAGATAGCCCAGGGAGTTTGTAGGATCCCTCTCCTTAAAGGTACACAAAATTGTATTTGGCAGTGACCTAAAGCAACTTGGAAACTCCTTGATTTTCATGTGGTGATGGGAGGGGAACCCAGATCATCTCAAAGAGCTCCCTCCAACCCAAGTTACTCTAGGATTTTATGAGGTTAGAATTAATAGAAAATAAGACATTATATTGGTAATTGTCTCATGATGTTAAACTTATATAAAATTGATAATGTCTGTAGCTAGTTATGGGACCAATTCATACTGTTTATGTATTTCATAGGTGGATATTGTTGTTGGAACTCCTGGAAGGCTGGATGACCTGGTCTCAACAGGGAAGATTAATTTATCTCAAGTTAGATTCCTGGTTCTGGATGAAGCTGTATGTTGAGAACTAAATGCTGCTTAAACTTGAAATGCAATATGATATTTGCAAAAAGAATCAATGAAACATTGTTCTATAGTATTTGATATTTCAGTGGAACAACAATTAGCTACCTGTTCCAGCTTAGTCCTCTGGTTGTTTGTAACCATAGTAACCTACATACTGTTTTTTCCCTAATAGCCCCTCTCCTGAATCTGTTTGGAATTCTGATTGTGAACACAGTTTGAAATACGTTTCTCTAAGTAGTGAAGTGTGTCACTGTGAAGTGTGACACAGTGTGTCACCTTGCAGGGCAAACATAAGATCAGAATGTTAGTTAACCAAACAGATCCTGAAGCCAATGAAAGTTGCAGTCAATATGCTGTGAAATGAGTGCAGCACTCTGATCTGGTATAGTACAAGTGAATATTCACGAAGATTAAATTGTTTGGAGTATTAGGAGAAGCTGCTGTACTTGAAAATACTCCACATTTTTACTCTCTTTCTCCTTAGTAATAATATCCCAGCTATGCACTGACCTGTCCAGCTAATGAAAAGCGAGAATTTCTGAGACTGCACAGTGTATTCCTTATTTAACTCAAGTGTATAGACTGATGAATAAAGAAGATTTGCAACTTCACTACTTTTATTCCCATGTAGGATGGCCTTCTCCTCCAGGGATACTCAGATTTCATAAACAGGATCCACAGCCAAATTCCTCAGATAACTTCAGATGGAAAGAGACTTCAGGTATAAAATGTGTTTCTGATTTTTGTTTTGTTTTTTTTTTGGCTTTTTGCAGGTTTGGTTTTGCTTGGAGTTTTTGTTGTGTGTGCTGTGTGCTCTACTTTGTTGCTTACTATTACTTGGCATGGAGTGTGCTTCTTCGCAGTGAAGTTTGTTGTAGCTCTTATCCAAACTTAGAGTTGTTCATTGGATTCAGTAATTGCCTGTGAGTATGTATTTTTAGGATTCTAGATCTTGAAGCCCAGTGTTTAGCAGTTTCAATTTAATTTTAATAATTTAGATATAAATACATCTGAAAAATCAGTGACTACATAAATTACTATTTCTACTGTGCTAATAATCTTGATTCATCAGCTTTCTTCATATTGGACCTTTGCAAGAGAATAGTTAAGCAAATTATTTTGTGTCTTAAGTCTTGCCAGCTGAGTGGTTCCTGTGATGATGAAATCCAGTCAGGGACTTTTCCTGCTGTGTTCAGCTAGATAACATTCCTCCAGTTCTACTGTCACCTTTCTGGGCTGAGAGAATCTTAGCTTCAGTGGTATCTATATGTCTCTTCTCAGGTGATTGTGTGCTCGGCAACACTCCATTCTTTTGATGTGAAAAAACTGTCTGAAAAGATCATGCATTTTCCCACCTGGGTTGATCTGAAAGGAGAAGATTCTGTCCCTGAAACTGTACACCATGTAGTTGTGCCTGTAAATCCAAAAGCTGATAAACTCTGGGAGAGACTCGGCAAGAATCATATCAGAGTAAGTGAAAACTAAGGTTATTTGTCAGTGCTTATTTAACCTTCAGAACATGGGCCTCGCTTCTGAGGGATCTTTACTCACTATTGAAACAGCTTAGTGTATCTGAGGTGGTTTATTCCCTGGCAGCCAGCATTGTATTGATGATGTTGTAACACTGTTTCTGAACAGCTAAGTCTTACAATCGTGATTGAGGAAGAGCCTGTTAGAAAAACAGTCTGATGTGCACTAGAGAACAATGACACTGCTGCTTTTTCACTCATTTCATAGTTAATAGCCTGTGGCCGAACTGTAGTTAGTACCTCTCTTTTCCGACTGATGAGATAGATCATTCTGTAAGGTAGTTTTGATGAGCCATTTTTAGAGAAATAGATTTTGTATCAGACTACATTTGAGACTTAAGTTCTACATTCACCTGATACCTATCCATGTGAGAAGGTGGTGGTGGTTGTTCAAATCTTGTCTTCAAATTTTGAATAACCTGTGGCCATATTTGGTTCTTAGCAGCTCTTTTGCAGTTACAAGTCTAAAGGTTTTCTTAGCCCCTAATCTCTGGAACCTCTGTTTCTTAGGTTTCTTGGTATGTTTTCATTAAGTCCTGGTATAGGTTTATTCCTCTTGAGTTTTCTGTTAATAACTGATTCAACCTAGCACAGGGAAAAAAATGAGGAACAACTCTATTTGTATGATTTAGCCATGTTTTACAATACCTTTTTTTCCAGCTTTGTGTGGTGTTTTTTAATTCTTCACTTTGTTCAAAGGTATTTTTTATCCAGTGTTTCCATAAATAATTTTACTACCCTTTTTAATGAAGAAGTTTTGTGTTCTAAAACTCAAGACTCTTTAGCTAAAGGTAGATTAACTTGTCTGGTGGGAGAACAGAATGCTAAGATTATGTTTAAACTTTAATTTCTTTCTAATTATAAGTTCATAGAGTTATGCATTTCCTCTCTGAAGTGTGGACTAATGATTTGGTGGGGGGGTTGTTTTTTTCTAGACTGATGAAGTACATGCAAAAGACAATACACGACCTGGTGCTAACACTCCAGGTAATCAGCAACACTAATTAAGTAATAACTTCTGAAATATTTCTGTGTCAATGTTATGAAGTAAAGGTAAATTATTGTGGGAAATGCTGGGATAAATTATAGTAGATATTTGCCTTAAGTCATGTTCATCCAAATTTTTATTTCTGTGTTTTCATAGTTGTGAAGAGAAAGGTGTTTCTGTAACTGGAGAGTAGGAAAGAAAGCCTTGAATATATATATTGCAGATTTGTAAACAACAGGCGTTTGTTGGTGTGTGTAAGAAACCTGGAACTTCTGAGTGGTTTTGTTGTTTCTGTGTTGTATCACCTTGGAAGGTGACAGTGCAGGAGGGAAAAGGTAAAAACTGAACGTTTAGCTTACTTGCTCTGATAATTAAAATTAGTGTACTAGAAGGCTAGAGAAGACTTCAAATGTAGGCAGTTCAAAGGCTCTTCATGTTTTTAAACAATTTGAGTGAAATAACTTGTTTATTTTCATTTAGAAATGTGGTCTGAAGCTATTAAAATTCTAAAAGGAGAATATACCATTCGAGCAATCAAAGAGCACAAGATGGACCAAGCCATTATTTTCTGCAGGACTAAAATTGACTGTGATAACATGGAGCAGTACTTCATCCAACAGGGCGGAGGTAATATTCTTCATGTAAACCTTATTCTGCTCACTTTCCTGGATGTTTCAGTAGGAAAATTTAATGATAGAGGTCATCAGTGTTACAACCCTGCACAAATAAAATTGAGCTTTTTTTTTTTNTTTTTTTTTTTTTTTTGTACTGACTGTGCATAAAAGTCAGGGTTTGGTGGCAGGAAACTGCAGGGGCGCCCTTTGTGGCAGAAGGCTGTGGTTTGCCCTATACCTGTTCCAGACAGCTCTGAAATGGCTGGAAACAACCCACTTTGCACCAGAATTTGAGCCAATGAGAAGAGTATATGATGCCTCTGCTGAAACATGGATTACTAAAAGTGATAGTTGGTAAAGGCAAGAGACATGGGAAGAAATCTGTGTGTACAAGTGTACACACTTAGAGACATAAAGGTGAAATGTGCGGACACAGGAACAGTGGAAGGAGACGTGTGAGGAGAGAGGTGAAGACAAGCGTTTGAAGAAAAGCTAGGAAATTTGGGGAAATGTAGAGTAGGAAGGAGTGAGGAGAAATGCCTGCACAGACATGCTCCAGGGAGGAGGGAGGAATGGTGTTTCACTATTTGTTTTGGTTCCCCCCCCCCATCACTGCCTGTGGCAATAATTAAAGATACATCTTAATTGGTAATAAAATCCATTTCTGTGAGTTGAGACTTTGCCCCAAAATACAGAACTTGGAAAAAGTATGTATAATTCTGTGTCATAACTTATCATTGATGTTATTAATGCATGTCAATTCTTTCAGGCCCTGACAGGAAGGGACATCAATTCTCATGTGTCTGTCTGCATGGTGACAGAAAACCTCAAGAAAGAAAGCAAAACCTGGAAAGATTTAAGGTGATGTAGCTGATTCTTGAAGGCTTTTTTTCTCACTTGCTAATATCTGAATTCGTTTATTAATTTGTGTTTGTAGTTCTCCATTTAGAGTAAATTGCATTCATGTGCTCTAAGTCCCACTTCCTGAAATTGTGAGCCACAATTTCTGTAGGTGGAAATCTGTATTGTCAGTCAATATGGCCTTTGTGAGTTTCAGTTGAGAAGATGGGGTTTATTTCAAAGTAAACCTGTTAACTTCAAGCTCTGTAGCAATTAGATTGTTTTTTAAAGTCTTCAGTTTGATTATTTTTAAAAAAAAAGTTATTTAAATATTAAATTTTGGGTTTGATTAAGCTGCTCTTCGATTTATACTTGGCTTATGCTGTTAGGGAAAGAAATAAGGATGTAAACTGCCCAAGCTACTCATGCTTTATTTGAAGTGTTCCTAAATGTACAGAGACACTTAAAGGTCAAGTAAGTGTGAAGGATCATGGTTCCATTGTCTGCTATTTTGTTTGCTTTATGTAGCACAACAGTTGTTTACAACTATGTTTTTGTAGAGAGGAGATGTCCGTTTTTTGATCTGCACAGATGTTGCTGCTCGAGGAATTGATATTCATGGTGTTCCATATGGTAAGATGTAACTTAAGCTATTGAATTGCACAGAGCTTCAATATATTAGCAGTCTTGTTAACTAGCTAAAACAAATTTGACCTGCAGTATAATATAAAAATAAGTAGATGTTAGAGGCTTAAACTAGACAATTTTTAGTTTGGTTGTTCACCATACATTCTCAAATACCTGGTGATGTTCTGCTTTTGTTGGGGATTCTTCATTTGGGTTTTCATTCTTGCCAAAAAGTAATCTTGGAGAAATTAGTGTGAGTGTGGAAGCCTTAAGTGTAGGTATTGCAGGTAAACAACACCTGGAACTGTTATAATAGAACACAAAGTATGTACATGGGCTAAGGAGAGGAATTGCAGCAATCAAAATCTTCTGGGTGTCTGGTCTCTAGCTCATATATTTTTATAAAAAAATCTTGTGTTATCTGTGGATTGTGTCTGTCTTACACAGTTATCAACGTGACACTCCCTGATGAAAAACAGAACTATGTTCATCGTATTGGGAGAGTGGGCAGAGCTGAGAGGTATGTATGTGTTCAGAGTAGTCACTATGATTTCTTGACCTTTTTTTGTTGTTTCACAAGTTGCCAGTGGTTATTGAAACACATTTCTCTCTCCCTTCTCTGTTAATATTTCAGGATGGGTTTGGCAATCTCCCTTGTGGCAAAAGAGAAAGAAAAGGTAATCATGCTCCAGAGCAAAGATGTACAGATGTTATTCACTGAAGTTCCATCGACAGCTGCTATCTGATCTTAATATCCTGCATTGAAAAACTGTGTTTGTCCTTGCTTAATTGAAAGGGAATTTAAACAGATACCTGAATTCTTTTTCATGCTATAATTAGTCAAACATACTACACTACAGTTCACAAAGTTTGCAAGTTGTTTTCTTGTATTTCTAGGTTTGGTATCATGTGTGCAGTAGTCGTGGAAAAGGGTGTTACAATACTAGACTGAAGGAAGAAGGAGGTTGTACCATATGGTACAATGAGATGCAGGTAAACATTTTGCTTAACCAGAATATTCTCATTCTTCTAAAAGACTCCATATTAGAGTTCTTGTTTTAGCTGTGTAGTTGAAGTACAAAGCTAGTTTTGGGGTGTTCATAACCTTTGATTGCATTTTAAGAGGAAATTAGAAAACTTGGCAAGTTGTGTGTTCTCTAAGTTGTTTTAATATAAAAGCTGATTTTAATATTCCCAGCTAATTCTGTTGGAGTCTTACTTTCAGCTTTTCTATAGTCTTCGTAATCAAAATCTGTTAAGCCTTACGGGATGTTAGTTACACACTTTTATTCAGAGGGTTTGTTGCCAAACTGTAAGTAAAAACTGTTTTTCCTCTGAGCTGGTCATAGTGTCACTTGAGTAGGTTATCCTTGGAATTCATGTATCAACTGTGAATGCTTGTTGAGAAGCAATACCCTTCTTTCTAGGATATACAAGGGCAAATGAGACATGATCTATGGTAAAATGAGCTTGGACTATAAACTTCTTATTAAGTATCCTCATTCAGATAAGTAGGGTAGAGTGTGAAATAATGGCTTCTGGGTAAAAACATACTGACACAGGAAATGAACTTTTGTAGCATGAGCAACAAAAAATATGTTAGTCTTTGGTGTCTGTGACCAAATTTTTTCCTGTGTACTGTTCCTGTTGAAAATCTGTACTGCTCATGTGAGTGTACCACTCATTCAAAACACTGATTTGACTAGTCTGGAACTTTAAGGGTACTTAAAGATTTTTTTTTTTTTTTTTTTTTTCCTTAGTTGCTGGGGGAGATTGAAGAACACTTAAACTGCACTATTTCCCAAATTGAACCAGACATAAAAGTACCAGTGGATGACTTTGATGGGAAGGTTACTTATGGGCAGAAAAGAGCTCTGGGTGGTAAGCAATGAACTACTCTACAGTTACTTTGCTGTGTGGTGCTCAGTATCTTGGTTGTCTCCTGTGTAACTACAGAATGATAGACTATAAAAAGCTTCTATTTCTTGGTTGCTTTCTACATTTGTTACATGGACCCTGTGGTTGCAAGTGGCAGGAGTGTTTGTATGCCTGTTTTTGTTTTGTGTGTTTTGGTTTTTTTTTAACAGGTAACTAAGTTACTTTAACTTTCTGCATGACTGTCGTTGAGCATTGTTAGTTCTTCTGAAAAACAGCTTTGAACACATAATTTAGATTGTGTCTCTTTTGGCAGGTGGACTTTATAAAGGCCATGTGGATATTTTGGCACCTACAGTGCAAGAGTTGGCTGCCCTTGAAAAGGAGGCTCAGACATCTTTCTTGCATCTTGGCTATCTTCCTAACCAGCTGTTCAGAACATTCTGATTGTTCCACACTTGAGACACGGCTTGAGTTAATAAATGCTCTGCCCAGCAAATACAAACATCCCATACTGTCTCTGAGTAGCGTAGTTAGAAAACAATTAAAATTAAATACACTTCTTGCATGATGAACAGTGTTCAGCACTGTTAACTTGTGAGTTAACTGTTGTCTTAATAAAATAAAACAAGTCAAAGATTAAATGGTTTCGTTTGCTCTTTTGCCTTAAAGGAATAATTTGAAGAATCAGTCTTTGCGCAGATTTTGTTTTGTTGAAAATACAAATGTAGTTAAGCAAATGTGAGGGGAGAGTTTTATATCCTCCAATTATAAGAATTAGTTAAAATTACTTAACATATGTACTGGAATTTTTTAATGCTGGGCTTTATTAAAGATGTGCCCATGTTCAGACATCTGTTTAAGATAATAAGGAAAAAAAACAGTTATGAAGTATGTATTTGAATCTCATTATCCTAAATCCCTACATCTAGGCTCATAACGGCATTTTAATTCTGTAGTTCTAGATTTGTCAAAGTTAACATGTCTTAAATATCTAAAATGGATCTGGTACGAAGAATTCTACAGTACTCTTGAGTTCATAGGAGAGTAACATGCTAATATCAAAGCAGTTCATAAATCTACAGGAAAAGCTTCATGTAGCAGTATAGGTTGTCATACTTAATGCCTCTTGTGCTGCTTTCAAACAGGTTGAATTTGTTCAGATGAACTAAATGTAGTCTTATTTATAATTTTTTTCTTTTTTCTCTACTGTCTCTTTTAATGATAATTAAGAATTTCAGTGACTTTGCCTACAAATTATCATCTGAAATGTCACAGGTCATTGGGAATGCCAGACAACCAAGAATCAAAGCAACCTTTAGCCTTCCGTGTGAAAACCTTTCTTTTTTTCACAGAACATCCCATCCCCATGCAGAAAACAGTGACACTCAGATTAAACTTGGATTGAGCAAATAATTTTTTTTGTGTAGTATTACCTGGAGAGGGCAGCCTGAGAGTCCCAGGGATTATAATAAATTATACAGATTTCTCATTAATTTAAACAAATTACTACATTTACAGTGTCTGTGGTGTTACCTGATCGTGAGAAGAGGGGAGGTCACATTAGAATTTGGGAAGAAAAGCTCTACCATGTGTTGCATTGGTCTTACCAGATGAGTAATGCAATCTCCAGACCATAAGTCAATCAAAATTTATTGCAATGCCTAAAGTAATTTTTGATACAGAAGACAACAGATGCATGTTTGCCAATTGAAACTGAGTAAAAACAGTTTCATCTAGTTTAGACATATATGGGGGAGTACTTTTAAATTGGAAAATAGTGAACAGATGGAATCAAAGTCTTTTAAGCTGATCTCTTTGTTGATCTGTGTGTAATACTAAACTTGCTACATATTCAAAATACTGATGCCTTTCAATATTAGCTATTGGATATCCAAACTTCAGTGAAAAACCATGCTAGAAATGAAAATTACTTTAAGCATGTAACCTTAGGTATGCCAGTACTTACCTAAATTTGTATTTCATTGGTGCAAGAGCTGACATTGCTACAATGGCTTCACATACTTGCTTTCAGAAGGGTTTTAATGATGGACCTTCAAATGCTGTAGGATGAGGGAGGTACATGGGAGAAAGAGTTTCTGGCTGAGAAATTAGGAACCTGATGAGATGTCAAGAACTTCACTTTATCTTATACTAAACAGTAGAAAATCCCCACTACCCTCATAAGTAATCTCTAAGAGAAGCATTTAGATGAGATGGGACACAAACTACTTGCAATTGGTTTTTGGGTTCTGGTCGAGGTCTTTTATATTGCTTCCAGTTATTGCTGTCTTAAAACACTAAAAAGATTATTTTCCTGGAAAATATATTTTCAGTAAGCAAATAAGATTATTTTTAAAAATCTTAATAACTGAATGGAATTAGACCAAAATAATTTCAGACAATTGTCCCTGATATGAAGTCCCTGGATATTCGCTGTCTTACTATTTTTATTTCAAAACACACATGCCTTTACACCTAGTAGCAGTAAGCAATGAGCCAGATCTAGCTAGATTGGCATGACTCAGTTTTAATTGTCTCTCTTGAACCAAGCACTGATTTGATTTCACATCAGTCGAGACACCAAGATGTTTCCACAGTGGCAGTTCAAGTCAACAGATACCTAAGAATGGAATTTTTCAGCATCAGGTGATGAACATTTCATAGGGAATGTTCCCAGTGATAGGCAAAAAGAGAGTTTTCTCGTTGAAATTAAGTGACCTCAATTTGTGTCCTTATACGTAAAAGCACGAATATATGTAGGCTGTTCTGCATATGTTTACTACAGGTCTGTGACTGGGGAGTGAGGCTTCCAAATGCACTTTTGGCTCCTCACTGTCCGCCGAGCAGCCACTGACTGCCTCGTGGTGGTGCTGATGTCTCGTGTATGGCTGGAGAGGCTTTTCCCACACCAACCTACTACTTCCAACTGGGTCAATTATGTTGTCCCTATTTTTTTATTTCTCCTCTTTAGAAACAAACAAACTCCTAATCAAAAAAGAACTTAAAGCTGTTAGAGCTGTTTGTGTGGAGCACAAACGCACAATGAAAGGCCTTTGCTTTGCGCTGACTTCTGTCGCAGCTTGAATAAACATGCAGTCTAAGCTGTTCAGATTGCTAATCCACTAACTTCTACTTTAAATGGCTTGTTCCTCCTCTGGATACAAAGCTAATTCTTGCTACTGTACATGTCAAAACTGTGTTTATTTTGCTTCTCAGTGTTGATTTCTAGGGCTGGCTAACTGAAAGCAGCACCAAAATTAGGCTTTCATAAGTGCCCCCGGCAGTGTTTGTTGCAGTTTACTAGCTTTAGAATTCTGTAAGCAAATCCCATGTAGGCATGCTTGCTGTGCTTCAACT
Source organism: Formicarius rufipectus (assembly GCA_013399695.1). Taxonomy (NCBI): domain Eukaryota; kingdom Metazoa; phylum Chordata; class Aves; order Passeriformes; family Formicariidae; genus Formicarius; species Formicarius rufipectus. The sequence goes on along the minus strand of VXAU01000944.1, from coordinate 186,006 downwards.
TTTCTGACCAAAAGGGAGTACTATGTGAAATTAAAAATTAGCCAAAGTAAAATGAGTAAAATAAAAATGCTAGTTTTAACCTTTCCCTCCCCCCCCCACCCCCATTTATATTTTAATAATAGCTACAAAGTTGATTTAGAGAGAGATTTTTTTGTGTGGCTTTTTGAGTTTATCACTTGCTTATTTGTTCAATAACTTTGTACTTTTTACTAATTTGCTTTAGTACAATGTCTTTGAGAGAACTCGCATTCTTATTGGATGAATTAATAACCATTTATAACTACTGGTAGTAATCTTTCTTTGTTTTCCTTTACACTCCTATAAAGGTTCCTTTTATGGAAGGGAAAAGGATACAGATGGTGTTTGCCACTCAGTGTCCAAACTGCTGAGCTGGGGCCCCCTTTTAGGAAGCTCCAAAGGCAGGAGTTTGCTGGTCTCTTATTCTTTAAGTACCGTTCTGTTTTGCTACTGTGAAAGCAGACAAAATTGCTGCTGGCAACACAAACTTGTTCTCCAGTCTTCTCATGTTTATGGAATCACACATACAAATAAATGTGCCTGGTCTATTTGAAGAGGTAATTGGCCTGTGGTCACTACCATATGTGAATTTCTGTATAATGCAATAAGCTGGGCTCCTGCTTAAGCCAGTTAGCAAAATAGCTGCATCTCAAGTAGATTAGATAAATGTAAGAAATGGGGTAGAAGATTCAAAGGATGAACTTTGTCAAGGAGTCTGCTTCGCACCTCTGTTTGTGGGTAGGGAAAACTAGCAGCCAGGGACACTTCAAGAAGCCCTTTATCACTGCAATTACACCAACATTTGCTTGCAGACAATACGAAGTAGTTTTGTAGCAAGTAGTGAGGGAGAGGAAAAACTGTGGCTTGTATAAGGCATCCTCTAATAAGTTGCTTGAAAGCAAAGTTGCTACTTTGTGGAGTTGCTACTTGTTGCAGATCCTAATGCCTTTAGTGGATGATGAGCAGACTCTTTTATCCCTTACTAATATGTGTCTAAAACCCACTGTGCTTCTTGCAGTGCTTTTTGTCTATAGCTCTTGGCTTCTCACAAATGTGTCCAGATCCCCAGCTGGAGAAACTGAGGTAAAGGGACACAGCAGTCTGCTGAATGTCAGCCAAGACTGGCAAGAATTGTCATAATATCTTTGCAGCAGTATTATATTAAAGGCTGTTTCAAAGACGTTCAGCACGTGCATGAATTAGCCTTTTTCATAACGGTTGTTTTTGGAGAACATAAAGGTACGTTCATGAAGCATATCCCATGTCTGCTGAGCACTGCTGCTTGGTGGTGTGCCCAGGATGGATATCAGAATATTTCTCTTGTCCTGAAGGGATTTGCTTGATTTAACATTTAGCAGAAAAATTAGAAACACCAACAGCTAACTTGATATATGGAGAACAGATTGCTGGAATTCAGATTCTAGCTGACATTGAGCTAACACTGTTGTAGGTGACAGGATATGCTGACAGTCTAGAAATTGCAGGTCTCCCTCCTGTAGGTGCTCTGTTGGACCTGCCACTGCTGTACAAAAAATTCAGGTAACCTGAAGCACTTAAACAGCATTAAGAGCTTGTGTTTAGACAACTGAACCATCCTATGTGTATAGCAAAGTTTAATTTGAAAATTCTAACACATGTGAAGTTGTCATAGTATTCATATTTCACAGACTGTGTTGTCTCTGCACTCTCTGCTGTCCTTTGATAGCACTGAAGTGGTGCAGAATTGTCCAGTGGTGACTTTCTTCTGTTTACTGATTATTGCAATACACAAAACTCAACAAAGGATTTGGATGGTATCAATTAAAGCCATCTTTCCACAGATCCCATGTTGGGAGCCAGCGTCCTCTTAACCAAAGCTGTGACTGTGTTAAAATTAGTTCAATTTTTTTGTATGAGTAATGAAGAATAATGTAAAGAAAAACAAAAACTAATAAAAATTACATCCAAATTGGTTTTGTTGGCATTTGTTGACTATTTGGTATGTTATCAGTATTATGAATAGCTATGTGTTATTTTGGTTTTCTATTTTAATAACTTCAGTGATTGTTTTTTTTGTTTTGACAGTTCCTCTGAATGATGATGGTAGTTTCAAATGAAATGCTTCAAAATAGGAAGTCAAGAAATGTTAGCATACAGTGTACACAATTATGCCTTAAGCAGCTCTGTAACAAATGCAATAATATATTGGTTTTTTTCTTATTGAGTCTTAACCTGTTTTGAAAAAAAAAAATCTTTAATTGCTCTAAATGTCCTTGTAACAAGGATTTAGCAGTGTTTGGTTGAAATTATTACAAAGAAGTAAGTTTTACAAGAAGACAGTCTATTCACCTGGAAGCACTGATCCCTTAGTGGTGTTTCTAATGGCCTAAAACAATAAGCACAAAATTCAAATTCTGTTTAAAAAATTATAAAATAGTTTGAAGTCATCTGTAGTTTTCTGTCAGCAGCCCAAACCCTGGTTAGGAGTTTTGCCAACAGCCATTGTTGCCAGGTGGTGCTTTTACACTAGAGACTTCATTTAGTCCAAGTTTCTAAAACACAGTAATGTTTAGTATGTGGTAAATACACTTAATTTTTCTGTATTTTCTTACTAAGCTTTAACTTTTCTGGCATATATATGCAAACAGTTTTTCCTGATGGCTTAAAATTAGTCTTTATAGCTAAAGAAGGAAAAAGCATGTTGCTAATCTTTCCCTGTTAAATTTGGGGCTTTTTTCTGAATAATGCCTGTGGTATCAGAGGTTTCCTCCATGTGTTTTACTTATCTCATTTAATCATGTAGGTAACTCATGTAAATGCTATGCTCCAGGATGCAGTCTCCTTAATAAAGCAGGAAATCCCTGGGAAACTGTCCAAAGAAACACTGCACAGGCTACTGAAACAAGTAGAAATGCAAGTTTGTATATGAAATGTTTTCATCAAGCCTATATAATACCCCATAAAGTCACCTTTTTTTTTTTTTTCCTAAGACATCCTATAAAGCGACTTTTCTGCTTGTCAGACCATGTGTGCATCCAGTTGCCTTTCCTGTTACCCTACTGATGAAAAGTGAGTTAGCTTTTACTCCTACGTCAACAGGTTTGTTTGCATGGTGGCTTCCAGTTTACAGCTCTTGAAATTCGGCAATGAGCTGGGGAGAAAATGTATCAGGGCAAGATGAAATGTAAACTCCATAAATTAAAGAAGGAATGTAAATCAAATCCTGACTGACACTTAAATTGCTAGTTTGAAAGCAGTCTTCTAAATAAGTGTTTCCATAAGTGACATGATTTGGGGTAATTAAGTTTGTGATGCCCAAATAAGCTGTGGTTTTAAGGTTCTGAGCTTCAGAGATCAGTGTCCTATGATCTTAAATGTATGTGATAATCTTGACTATGCAAATCGATATGCAACAAATTCCCTTTACTCTTTTGCATGCTGCTATTGTCTAAAGCAAATTAAAATATTGTGGTTTCACATGCTATGACGAAAATTCCTCTCACTGAACCATCTGTGCCTCAACGAGACGTGAGTCTCTACAGATCATTCACAAAACCTAACCTCAGTTATGTTCTGGTTCAGATTGGGTTTGTCCTGAACAAAATAGAGTGTAATAGAAGTAAGCAGGAAGCAATTCCATCCCCCAAATGAGGCCATTCCATTTTTGTAAGTGTTTAATAAGAAACTTAACAAATTGCCTACTCAGGTAGAGCTTGTGGGTTATTGTCTCTCTTATATAGTGATGCTCTGTTGTTCAAAGTGTCACATTCAGCAGCCACACTCTCTCAGGCAATAGTTACCAAACTCAAGTCTCTAACTCATTTGAAGAAGAAATCCCTAACTCCGTTAGACTATTTCCTGCATTAAACTAATTAACCTTCACACAGAAATTGGGTCTTGCAGAGGTGGTTATGTTTCCTAAGAGAGCAGCTGCAGAACTCCTGACAAGTGTTTGATGTGGAGAAAGTAAGTTTTTAAGAAGAATGAGTTCATTTCCAAAGGTGCTGCTGCTATGAGAAACAATTTCCAGTATTCCATGTGTTGTTTGCTTATCTTAGCTGTATAGTTAAATGACTGTTTTATTGTGTCAGCAGCACATACTCATATTTTGTTTACCACACAGGCTTTAAAAGGTTTTATCCTGCAAAGTTTTTGCAGTAAAAATTATTATTCATGTGTAGTTTTATAGGACAAATGTGAGGAATTTGCTTTGGTTTTAATACTTTAATCTTTTCCTTTAATAAGAAAAAAAAAAAACTGGAGTGGAAATATAACACTGGGCAAGGGTAGTCCAACCAGGACTTAATCTGATGTAGTGATAGCAAATAGTTTTTACCTGGAGTGCTGCTCACACAGTCTCTGTGTCATGGGTAAGCACTTCCCTGTTTATGAAGTGACCCTGTTTTAGCCTTCCCTTTGCATAATGGGTCATATTCTTGGTTCAACTGCCTGTGTCGTGTTACTGCTTTCCTTTATCCATGATGTAGGGGATGTGCACAAGACTAAAGATACCTAGGAGATGAGAAGGAGGGTACGGCATCCCCCCCAGGAAACCTGAGGACATAAGACCTGATAAGGGGGAAAATTAACAGCATCAATAGTGTGCTACTGTAAATCATTCCAGATTTGATGAGTGAAGGAAAAAAAAATAACAAAACAACCAAGCAAACAAACCCAAATGTGAATTACATTGCACAATCTGCTTTATTCTTCTCAAGTTCTGTTTTGCCACTGAGATAGATGAGAGATTTCCTGATGTGAGCTGAGACATTCTTGAGAGGTATCAGAAGGCATCATTGTCCTCACTGTCCTCCAAGGAGAAAGTTATATGAGCTCTTGGGCTCAAAAACACTCTTTTGAAGGAACAAGCAGGAAGGCTGAGGTTGAGAAGTAATGAGTGTAATGAAAAAAGTAATGAATCTAAGATGATCCTGAATTTCTCTGAGCAGTCACTCTACCACAAAACCCTTTTCCTGTGCCAGTGGGAACTAATTTTTTGTGTAAGTTCTGCTGTGTCGGGAGAAGTGTTTTTTTTCTTTCTACGCCAGACAAACTGCCCTTTAGATACACCAGTTTCTTTGAGAGACCAAGGAGTGATTCAAGAGGCTGTTCATGGAGCACTTCATGTAACAAATGAGATTGTTATGGTTGGGTGAACCCATGTAGCTGAGCAAACATGTGAACCCTGAATTTCTTGGAAGTGAGTATAAACAGATTTCATGCCCTGAGAGGTAATTCCTGAATGGTGGCAAAGATGTGTAATTATTGCTAAATTTGCCCGCATAATTGAGGTCCTCTAGTCAATTATAGGTGATAACGCTACTTGTGTACGCTGACAAGAACTTATGGGAATAAGTAAATTGCAGGTTAGCTGGCTGGCTCTGTGTGTGGTTGCACTCTGTTTGGAAGACTTTCTAAATTGCATCTTATGCAAAGGAGTGGTCTGTCACGCAGCCAAGGACTCAACCAGGGATTACGTTTTGTTTCATTCTTTCTCTTATGGCAAAGGTCAGGTTGGCACAGTTTGTACTTTGTAAAGGTCTAGAAAAAGGCTGCAAGGTTGATTTACTTATTTATGTATTTATTTTCTATTTTCCATACTTTCATAGAATTACAGGGTGGTTTGGGTTGGAAGGAATATTAAAGGTCATCCAGTTCCAACACCCCTGCCATGGGAAGGAACACCTTTCACTAGACCAAGTTGCTCAAAGCCCTATCCAACCTGGCCTTGAACACGGTCAGAGATGAGGTATCCGCAGCATCTCTGGACATCATGTTCCAGTGTCTAACCACCTCCACAGTGAAGAATTTCTTCCAAATATCTAGTCTAAGCCTACCCTCTTTTGTTCCCTTGTCCCAATCAGTACACATCGTTGTAAAAACGCTCTTTCCAACTTTCTCTTTTCCCTTGTTTTCTGGTGCAATAATAGCATTTCAGGGCAGAGTGAGCAAGGAGTATTTTATTGTGTATCCAGACTTAGATATTAGAAACAAAGTGTAAGTCTGGGTCTTAACCAGACTAATCGTGCTTCATGACAAATAGTGTCCTGGACAGGTGGGGTGAACATGGGGAATGCTGATTTTTATTAACTAGATGCACATTGATATATCCTTACAGTATATATCCTTACAGTAGAGTAGAAGGATGCAGCCTGTTGGTATTGCCACTAAGACTCCCAGATAGATCACGTGCTTGACGGCTGCCATATGTTAGCTGGGGATGACAGTGCAGTCTGTCTGTGAGAGGGACCCTCATGGAGATCCCTGCTCTTCTTTAGGCATCATTTCTGCTGTTGTACAGGATTTGAGTTTTAATTATATCCATATATATTTGCAAATGTTTTCAAAATGGAAAATTTCAAAAATTGCCTTTGGACAGTTTAGTTTGCCTCAACATTCCCTTGCTGCCATTTAATTCGAGCTAATTTATTCCTTAGTTATGGAATTGTAGCCAAATAAAACCCTACGCCTGCTGACTTGCTGAAAGAGAACAGTAAAGCAACATGACTATTGGAATCCAGAGGCCTTTCTACGTAAGCACTGGAGGGAAAATTCAGAAATAACTATTCAAAAATCTATTTCAAAAACTGAGACACAGTGTGGATGGTTGCTTTTCAAAAGGTCTTTGAGTGCCATTGTGCCTTACAGATGTGTGACATCAGGATCATGGAAGTACCCCAAATGGGTTGTGTGATACTGGTGCTTTGTACTGTTATTTTTCTACAAATACAGGGGATTTATTTAAAGATGCTTTTGCCTTTAGCTGCACATTTTCTTGTGGAGGTTTTGAGTCATAGAAATCTAAAAGATACTGACATGCTGATGACAAAAATGGTCATCCTTTAACTTAAATTGCTTGCTATGTTGCTAAATAATTATCGAGAAACTTTTATTGTGTAACATGCACTGCAACTTAGCTTTCTAAAACCACACAAAAAAGACCAAAACCTCGTGTTAAAATTGTGGCATTAANAAGAAAAAAAAAAAAAAAAAGAAATCATTCCTGCAAGCATGCTCTCTAATGATCTCCATCTTGCAATTTAATTTGCAAAGATGATACTAGAAGCACACATCCCTCATGTTTCTATGTTAAGCTCCTATGAAGTTGAAACTGGATGAGGGATTTTCTCTGTCTATAAATTTGGTGTCTCCATGAAATGTGAGTTCATAGAACACAGGAAAATTCAATTCATACACATTAATCCTCTTGTGTGTCAAGGAAGCTATTACTTTCATAGGCTTTTGTGCTTCTCACAATGTAGGATAATGACGTTGAGTATATTAAAACTTAAATATTTTATAGATACAACAAAAAAAAATCCCATTTAAATAAAACTAAGTGCTTGAATAAAATGTAAAAGCAAAGAATTTTAAAGCCTGAGCAGGAAATTCTGGTCTATATGATATTCTTTTGGATTTTCAGAACTACTACTGGGTGCTACTGGGTTAGATGTTTTGTCTAATCTTACATTGACTGAGGAAGAACCATATGTAAGTTCTCTTTGTGAGGTTTAATTTTTTTTTTTTAAGATAAAAGTGAAAACATAGATTTAAAATTTTCATTTCAAGATTTACAGGATGTTGCCTAGTGGATACAAGTATATTTATGTAATGAGGCAAAATTATAGATAATTATATTAATGCACATTTATTTTATTATATGCTCCTTTTTTAAAAAAGTCACACACTGATCAAATGAGACAATGTTCAAATCTCTATGAAAAGACACATGGGTTTATTTTATTGAGTTTCCTTGCTTCCAAGTGTATTTATGAATTGATTACAAGGTAAAAATTGTTCCCATGATAGAGCATAAGGAATTCTGAACTTGATCTAGAACAGCAGTGAAGTGCACCTTGCTTTGGAAATTCAGTTCCTGATGTCCTGAAAAATATTTTTCAGATGCTAAGTCCAAAGTTGCCTTTGTTCTGCAAATCATTTCCTTACCAAACTGCAGGGTTTTCAGGAGCAAGAAGTCTTCCTTCAGAAAGTAACCAAAAGTGGAGAAACTGGAGTCTGCTCAGTGCATATTCAAGAGCCACAAGCTAAATATTTCTCCTTTCTCTGACTGAATTATCTGCAGATGCTTTCAGAGCATGGCTGATGGGAGTATTCTCAGATAACTGTGTTTCACATCAAATGTAGAGACATGCTTTGCTTTCTCATCAGTGATAGCTTTTGCCCTGTAGATGAGTAGTTAGAGCATTACCAGAGGTAAAGAAAAATGAAAAGCACATCTTTTCTTCTGCCTAGAAGGTTTGAAATCTTTTTCTCCTATGTCACAAGAGATTACACTACCTAATCAGCTTTAAACTAGTTTTGGGAGAGAACACATTCACCTCAAAGCAAAACTGTGCAGAAGAGAGTTCAAGATTCGTTAGCCTAAGGGACAGACCAGAGAGAAAAGGAAGGACTCTTTAAACAATCAGTTATTTGAAGGAGGGATTTTTTGAGTTTTATCTTATTGCTAGTCTAACCTTTCTAGCCTAAGATCACAGAAATGGAAGCTTCATCTGGACTGAAAAACCCTCTATAATTAAATTGTGTCCTTAAATAAGTATCTAAAGATTATAGTAAGGTCATGTCTTTGATTTCTTTGGCATAAATTATTTTACTGAGTGCTCAAGTACCTCATAAAGAAGTAAGTTTTTTAATCATCCCATTGTTCCTATGACTTCTAGTCAACCTCTAATTCCCCAGGATGGTTCTTTATCTCTGGGTACCAGCAGTGAGAGGGCTCCAAATTCAACAGCAGATTTTCCAAGCACAGAGTTAATGCAACCTCCCTTCCCGTATGCTTTATGTACCCTTTTCAAGTAGGGAACAGTGCTGAAAACTGGTTCAGCTGACAATTCACAGATATTTCTCTCTCTCATTTGCTCCCTTTTTCCTTCTGAAGATTCTTTGGTATTACAACCTAGAAGTAGTGATTATTCTCAGAGGGAATACTATATATGTGACCATATTAAACATCTGAGTGCTTGTTTATGGTTGGGTTATGGGGTAGCTTGTACTTTGTCAGTTTGTTTCTGGTTTTTGATACAACTTGTGGGGATCCAAAAAACCTACATTGTTCTCAGTTATGTATGTTGATTTGTAGTACTTTTGGAGACCTCTAAGTCACATAATTTTACTCATAAGAGCTATGCTATGTTTTTGTCACCATAGTTCTTCTTAATAAATAAATAAGGGAGAGCCAAATCAATATTATAAAGAGATCAAAATACATGAATTCTCCATCACTCCATTTTTAACTAAACTTGTAATTTCATCATAAAAGATACCAGTTTGGATTGATGTAAACCCATGTTGATTGGCATTCATTGTATTATCCTCCTTTAATTTGTTAATAAAGCACTACACCAGTCAGACACTTTGCTTGGAATCAATGTCAGTGTGACAGACCTATAATTACCTTGGTCATCTCATTTGCCCTTTTAAAACATCTTCAAATGCCTGTATTGTTTCATGTTTTATTGAAAACCAACACTAATGGTCCAGACAGTTCCTTCACAAACTGTCTTTGAAACCTTTAAAATAACTTGTTTGGACACTCCAATATCTGCTTTTAGGAGGTGCTTTTTAATACCTTTGTGAGTTACTATTAAAATAGAAAATGTATTGATTTCATCAACAAAACACGCAGGGAAATTTTTTTCATTAATGTATTTCAGAAGTCTTTTCTGCATTTTCACTACTGTTATTGCTTTTTTTTGGGGGGGGAGGAGGAGAGGGGCATTTAGGGAGGGGTTTGATTTTTTGTTTGTTTGTTTGTTTGGAGCCCTTAATCTTTTGATAATGGTTTTCAGACTCTCCACCTTGCTTCCTCACAGAATCAAACAAAATCTTGTTACAGTGTGACATCTATTTCCCATGGAAATCACTATAAAATCCAGGACTAGAGCTGCATTGTAAGAGGACACAAGAGAAGAGGGTGAGATTTGAGGTAAACATTATATATGGTATCACAGACTCACCTGGAGGCCACAAATAAGATTTCTCTCTCCATATGGTTTCAGCACTAGATAGTATGCCATGAAAGTGTAGGATAAGGAACCCTTAATAGGGCTGAAAAGGGGACATGAAGAGCCCAGTGACACAACAGTTTTAGTTAGCATAATGGGAAGGACGAGCATGTTTGACAGCCTGCACTGAAGCGTTGTACAAGCCTTGTAGCATTGTTTTAAGATAAATGTAACCCATGAACTCTGAGACCCACTGATGTCTGTCAAACCCGATGTTCATTTTCTGAACAAGAAAAATATCAGAAAAACATATATGTCAGTTAAACTGTGCAGGATAAAAAAATAAAAAAAGCCCCTTTAAAACTGAGTAATGAGCAATAAATGTGATAGAGGAGAATGTCTGATGGGCTCGCAACCCTAGTGCTGTGAACAGATCCATTGTCAATTGTACCGTTTCTCTGAACGTCACTTCAGGTGCTCTGGAGCTGTGGGTCTCCTTACTGGTGGAGTCCTGCCATGCATAAACACCATCAAGCTGTTGCTCAGTAGTGGTAGAATCAGAGAAGACTTCCTGTGCTGCTGCTGCAGCTGATGGTCTGGAAAAGGAATGCTTTTGAAATGGGCTGCGGTGTTCGCAGCTCCGCTTGATTGTTTCCATCTCTCCATCAATCCCCAACTCAACACAGTGTGAGCTGGCTGTGGGTGAAGGTGGGTGTCCATTTGACAAACAACAAAAGAAAAATCTTATACCATCTTTTATGCAAAATGTATATACAAATGTATCTACAAAATGTCTGTATCTTAATTTTTAAAGCAAAAGTCCATGTTGAGTGCACATTTGCAGACAGAAAATTATGTGCCTTCTTTATCTCTTTGTGGCAGTCCATTTCTCTCTGTTGGCTGCATCTGCTCAGCTGGATTAGCAATTTCTTTTCAGTGTTTCCCCCCAGTCCCTTTTTGTTGAGATAAGAGGCATATTCTGTCAATGGTAAACCTAGAAAGCCAATGCATCCTATTGCTCAACATCTGATGGTAATCCTTGTATAAACCACTATAAAATGTCAGGTTCAAACCAGGTAATGAAAGGTTCATGTTTTACGGGAAATACATACCCTTCAGTATTTTTGTAACTTCATAATGAAAATAATCTCCAATATTTCATGACCATGTACTTTCAGTTTCCTGAGGGGCTATATCTGAAATCAGTTACAGGCAGGAAAGATCAGAGGAGACATTCCTTATTCTGGCAATAAAGTCTCCAAAGGCTTCTGATCATGTTAATGATGATGAAAAGCTTGATTTCAGTACAGCAAACAAACAGATAGACAAAGACTGTTTATACAATGATTTTCCTGAGCTCAAAGATCATTATCAGTGAAGACCGTATAAGGGAAAATACATTCATTTTATTAAACTGCTTTCTAAGATTTTAGTGCTTGGATACCTTTCAATCGTCCACAAATCTGGAAAAAACATATAAATTAAATATAGAAATCATAGATCACAACCTTTTTCTTTCCATGTCTTCTAACACAGGAATAAAATTATTTTCACCAAAAATGAAATGAGCTTACATCTCATTATTCTGTGTCCTGGATAAAGCTTCTTGTCCCCAGGAGTGTGGTGGTAGAGTCAGCCCCAGGTACAGAAATCTTTGATGTAACTATATAGAGAACAATAGATTAGAAGCAGAGGAATGATGGTGGCATGTTTTTAGCAGGGTTAAGAGCGAAAGGGGATTCTAACTGTTGCTGCTAACTTTCTGGAAGCCATTACCATGGAAAATAGAGGAAAAAATCAAAATTATGTAAAGATTATACAGGATGTCTGTATATAGATAAACATGTATTCAAGGATGCATTTGTTAATGATAACAAAAGCATTGTGATAGATAAAAAATTTTTTGGTTTCTATTGGATTAGGAGAACCGTTACTTTGATCATATAAGGCAACAGCTGTGCTCATATCCTTGCCATCACAGGAAAAAGACTGCTCATTTTGGGAAACCGATGGGAACTGTTTCTTGCAAAGGCTTAAAGGCTTAAAAGGAAAGGTAGTGAAAGGTAAAGGAAACACGGGAAACAATTTAACAGGCAAAGCATCTGACTACCAGTAAAATTCTGTATACATTTCAGATTGCTGCTTTTAAACCATGAAGTTCTAAATCTAGTCTTTCCTGCTAGCAGTCTCTCTCTCTCTTGTATGTTATCACCACATTTGCAAATGCCAGTGAGGCTTGAATTGTAACCCTAATATGAAGGAGAGTAAATTTCCAAAGCTTTGTACTAAATTATCTGTTATTATTTAAATATCAGGGCATGTTACAGAGCACATCTGTTTTTCTGGACATCTGAGGGTAGGAGATTAGATAGTATAGGATGGACAGAATTTAAGATAGAGTGGACTACTGGTATTCATTAGTAACAGAAATATTTAAACTTTCAAAGATTTTGACAGCTTCTATAGAATATAACATCAGTCTTTTACATTTTGTAATTGAAATAAGTATTAATAACCATTGCCAAATTTTTGTCTTGCTGTTGATAAACTGCAGCTGATAGACCGACTCAGTTGCTCTGTTAATTTTTTTTTCATGTATTTCCCCAAAATTACTTATACTTGTCTGTTTTCTTCCAAGTTCTCAAGTCCAGTAAGAAACTAGTGATTTTCATATGCTTACATCAGTTTGTTAACTGTAAAACTATGGTCAGCGCTTTGCTGGTTTAAAAGCAGTTGTTTTGTTTCTAAGGATACCACAAAGTACTAAATTTAATCCTTTAATTAATAGCATATCCCCTTTCTGTAAGAGAGAATGCAGAGGCACAGTGTGCTGTACTTGCATGGGGAGTCACTGCTGCAGCTCTGGGTATTGTGCTCCAAAATTGTATGCTGCCAATATCTCAATATTTCCTACCAATAACAATAATACACATATTGTTCTATGATTCTGACTTTGTTCTTTAACTTTGTTTTGTAATAGTATCAACCCTTTGACTTGATTGAATCCCACCCCCACTCTCTGAACAAACAGGTGACAGCAACCAGAGGCCCATTAATCTGGTATATTTAAAAAGTGCAACTGCTTGGCCTGCATTTACTGTCTCATTAAACTGGATTGTAACATTAAAGTTTCCATGGCTTATGGCTGGATATTCAGCTTGCTCTTTGATTACTGATGTACTTTGTGCTTACAGAATTCACATATTGTGATCACCATTTTTGAATGGCTTATATTGTAAACCTCAATTCTGTTTTCTGTGCTGTCTAAAACACAAACTAAAATCAAGGAAATGGGAAGCAAATTCTCTCCAACAGCATGATTGGTGTTTCCTGAACTGGCAAATAATGATACCCATTAACAATTTTTTTCCCCTACTCTTCCTGCTTTAAAGTGTCCAAATGCACAAACAGGAGTCATGCCAGGTTAAGCGATTGGCTGTTAATGAAACCTCTGTGTGAAGAACCTCCCTAGTCTACTGAACCCTCCAGAGATCAAACAGAGAGTTAACAGAGCAGAGCAGGTTATATGTGATGGATGTGTGTGTATAAATCACTTCCTCAAAGCCAAATTGTTCCAATTCACTCAGTGGCAACAAACTGCAAAGATTCTCACAGAAATGTATCACTCCCTCCTTCTCCTCCTCCTCCTTGGTAAGGATTATTGTCTGAGAGTTAGAAAACCCCTGGGAATCCAGGTAATATAGTAACAGGGTAGGAAAACACAAGTCATGTAGGGAATAAAAGCAAGAACGTAAAATAAATAATCATGATTTTTGTCTTCCGATAAGCATTTTGTTGCCATTGAGGAAATCGATGCTGCTGCTTCTGCTTTTGGTGTTGTGCAAATAATTTTGCTTAGATGTTCTTAAAGAAGGTAACATTAAATGAGATGTCATGACAGAAGAAGAACAAGTGATGATTTTTTAAGGAATTACTTATAAAGTTATGGAATAAAATTCAAGCTCCAAGCTTCTGACAGTTGCTACCCACAATCCACCTTCTTTTTT
>VXAU01000944.1:87015-172028 GCA_013399695.1 Formicarius rufipectus | reverse complement strand
TTTCTTCTTTTTTTTTTTTTTTTCCTGATTTGCTTTTTTATTCTGATAAAGTCAATTTTTGGAATCTGATGGCATGAAGAACAGTTGTCTTTGTACTTATTAATGTCTCTCCTGTGCCTACCTTCCCAGATATCTTTTTAGAAACTAATCTTAGAGCTCCTAGAGGAGAAAAGTTCAGTGCTTTCAGATTGTGCTGACACTAAAACAGCCTGATTTAGTTTAAGAGAGAGAAATGTTGCTCTTCTTATTATCCCACTGATTTCAGTAGATCCTATTAATATAACCAAGAGCTGAATTACATCTGAGGGAAATTTTAAATGATGGCACAAATAAAATTCAATTACATGGGTTTCTATATTCTTTTTCACCATTTAAAATTATTCTTCATATGTTTATTTCTAGTGTTTTCCCCTCTGCTTTTTATCCTATTCTATTCTAATATGTATATTTTCTTCCTTTTCTTAATATCCCACTCCAATTATTTTTAGATTTATCCATGCTCCAGAAAAAGTTTTCTGACAGGAAAAAAAAAATCTTCTCACTTCTCTTTATTGAAGGATTGATATTCATGAATAGTTGTTGTTCAGTAGGAGTTTCTGCTGAATACACACTATAGAGTAAAGGAAAGATGAGTAGTTCATGACTGTAACTATGTGAAGAGTTAGTTTTGGAAAGGAAAAAAAAAAAAAAAAAGCAGAGTAAAGGACTCAGACTCTTTATTTACACAGAAGACAATGAAGATGAATACGCACATTTCATGACATCATCATAGGTCCAAAATGTGATAATTTACATCTTTGTCCAGAGACAAAATATTTATATGTGAGATTAATGGAGGATAAATTCCTTGACTATTAAAAGCAAAAACATTAGCAATGGAGGAAAAATACTAAACAGGTAATCCTTTGTATTAAAAAATGCCTTCAAGGCATTAAACTTTAGATCATTCCTGTGAAATTCACTTCACTTCACTTTAGATGACTGCAACTCAGTCACCTTTAATTTCCTTCTTAAAGGTACTCTTAGGTGTGCCTATGGCAGGATGTCTCACTCTATGGTTCATGTCTTTGGATTAAAACGAATCACACCTCTCTTCTTTGGTTATGTAGGATATGTCATTAATTGAAATAGTGACATCTGCGTAAGTCTACAATATAGACATCTACAAATATCTGTATTGATGTATAGACATATATATTTTGTCAGATAAATCCTGCCCAAAGCAACACATTAAACAGCCCTACATTTTTCCTTAAACCCCTCTACATGTACATTTCTAAAGACATTCAAAGTATAAGGTATCAATTTCAGAGCGTCATGTACAAGCAGACAAGCTTTGAGACTTCAGTTAAATATCATTTGTAACAGCTGAGCTTAGCAACAAAAAAACCCCAGTCCTTTCTTTTCTGTATAGTGAACATACTGACAAATACTCTGTTATAAGAAGCATGTGGGTGAATACAATAAATTACAATTGAAAGCCCACCAATGTTCACTTCCTTCCATACGCTGCGGAAAACATAAGTGTGCCTTTGTACACGACAAAAATTAGTTTGGTTCAATTTATTGTGTGGGTAAATCTAAATCTTTAATCAAATCCCTGCTTAGTCTTCATGCCAACTTTTGCTCCTAACTTTGAAGATTTAATTCCAGAGGTTTAGACAAGTCAGTGCAGAGAACTATGTACTTCTCACACTTGATCAGCTGGGTCATCTATATCTAGGGGAAAGAGTGGTGGTGGTGGGAAATCAAACAACAGTGCAAAATAATTGCTTTTTCTCTTTTTATATAGAAAAAAGGAATTTTTTGGAAATGGCTAAGTCTTCAAAAGGCCATTTTGCAAAACAGAAATACACTTAAAAGCACATAATCTTTAGCTGGAGGCCAGACTGAGTATGTTTCTGATTATACTGGTGACCCTCACCCTAAAATCCCTTTGTAGAAATGCCTTTATTCTAGACAACATACTGACTAGCAAATGATCTAACAGATTTCACAGCACATAAATTAAGACCTAATAAATTATTTCAAATTCAGACTCCCTAATTACAGAATCAGTGAAGCATTCCATTTACAATTGCAATTATCTAAACAATTAATAAATACAACTAAAATGAGTCATTAAAGGAAAAATACCTGATACTTGCTTACTGTGGAAAAGACAGGTTAAAATTTTAAGCAGCAGATAAAACTGGTGAGGACTGATTAAAGCCTATTATTAATGGTTGGTCTAGGTACCAGGATAGGAACATTTCATTATGTTAGCTTATTTAAGTGTAAATGCTCAGATATTAACCTCTGTTACTGATTAATTTTAGAAATATTCCACTTTTCTATTCTTTCACAGTGTAGTACTGTACTAACTTTAGCAGGAAATGTTTTAGAAATATAGACTATATATAAGATATATTAAATATATACTTGCTATGTATTCCTTGGAATTTATAGATATAGAAAGAACAATTGTACAATTAGGAAATGTACTTTGTGTATAGGCATGGCTATGGCTCTAAGTGGATAATGCATATTAGTGGAATTTAAATACCTTTACATTCTCTCATCCCCCAATATAAACTTAATAGTGGGAATGTGTATCACCTCTACAATATAAAGCAGCTCACCCTATGCATACAGTGCTTCTAAAGTACCCTCCTTTAGTCTGTTATTTCCTCCATATCCAGAAGCAAAGATTAAACAAAGAAAAAAAGAAAATATAAGTTGCTGCTATTAATTTCAGTTTTTAGGATCTCTTCAATGAGAAAATTAAGATAGGCTATCTATAAATTACAAAGAAATCAGTATTGTGTGTAGGCATATGGCGTTCCTGTCCCAGTATTCTCTCAATCACTATTAGTGAACAATAATAGTACTGCTGCCCCAGAACTTCATGCCTCCATGATTTTTAGGGATTTCATTACATCCATTACAGTGGGACTTCATTTATTTAGGAACTTCCATCTGAATAAAATACATGAAGTGACCCTGAGCAGCAGAAAGTTGTTCATCAGAGATGGAACTTGAATGCTGACCATATCAAAAAGTAGGGAAGGCGCAAACAAGAATATAACTGCTATCGTTTATTGGTTGCCACATGTAGGTGTCTTCCAAGTCAGATGATGCATTAGAGAAGGTGTTGGGACCTTGAGACCTCACTTCAGAGTGTTCGGGGACTTTCAAGACTCCTGTGACTTCTGTTCAGATTCTGTGAGGGAACCACTGAAATCATCATCTAATGGCTCTGAATTATTCCTTAGGAGAAAGTTTTTCAAGAAGTCAGCTCTCTCCAGAATCCATTGTTTAAATCTGAGACAACACATTGAGCTTGTGAGACAAGTCGGAGCTTGTTAACAGAGTTTTAGAGTCTAGCCAAGGAGCTAGGACTGCTGAGGAAGGTGCTGATAAAGGTTTCCTTTGCAATTGTTGCATGTAGGTCTGAAGGAGCCCCTGCTGTGGCTCTTTCCCAGATTCTTTGGATTTTCTGAGATTATGGACTGCTGGAAGAAGAGCGATAAAATAATTCATTCAGCTGGCTGAAGTACTGAAAATGAATCTCTGCTTTAAATTGATGGTGGTCCAAAAGAGTAATCTTCCATATCTCACATACAGGATTCTTGTTCATTCACAGTCTGTATATTTTTCTAGGCACAGATTGCTCCACACAAAACCTGAAATAACAAATTGTACCTCAGCCTATTAAATTTTGCACATTCATCCTTGACACAGTCCCGAACTACATTAAACCTTCTTGCTGTGTACCAATCACATCTGAAATATTCCATAGGAATGGAAGAAATCTCATGCTGTGCAGACCAATGACCAACACGACCTTCTATTCTGCTTCTGACAGTGGAAATAGGACACTGAACATCAGCTGTGTCCACCCGTGTTCTCTTCACTAGTCACCCTGAATTCTCCTTGTCCCACTTTTCTTTTGTAACAGTAGGTGGTACGTTTTTACTACTGGTTAATTTAATAGTGCTTGTTACAAGGGCAGAAAAATTCTGTTGAGCATTTATTGGAAAAAGACTTAGATGTGAATTTTGCAGCACAGCACAACACCTTTCCAATGGAAAAACCCTTCCACTGAATTAAAATCAGTGCTATAGTAGATCCTAATCATAATAGATCTTTCTAGAATCAACTCCTGTGATCCTTTCTGAGTCAAAGCTTCATTTTGGAGTAGGTGGAAGTTTAGCCTCAGTAATAACAGAGTAGTTCTAAGGTACATCCCTTTGTAAAACTGTAGTTTTCCACATATTGCTGTAATATACATTAATTTTTTCTTTTCACTCTTAATCTACACAGGAAGCTGTTTATGCATTTTATGGAGTGCCAAGAAAGCAATCACAAATCATCTATTACCAATTGCATTACATAGTCTTCTAAAGCTGGTTAGGTTTTCTTTGCCAAATATATTCTACTCCTTTTAATGCAATTTACTAGGAAAAAAACTCCATCAATCTGCTATACATGATGTCTTTTCATTTTAATTGTTGGCATTTCAAATGGAATGCACATGGGTCCTAATATGCACAGAGAACTTACTGTACATTTATTTACAATATCAAATTCCATGTCTTGGTATAAAAGATATTTGCAATATAGCTTTGTGTCATAAAATTGCAGTGTATTAGTTATTACACAGTCTTAATCTTATTACATTCAATTATTGGACTTGATTTTAGCAGACTGAAACAGCAAGAGAAGCATTCATGCTAAAATTCAAGGGAAACTGTGGCTTTTATGCAGGGGTGATTCACTTATGTCCAAGTCAGAAGGTGGTCACTCTCTTGAGCTGCGTGGGGGAAAGGAACAGAAACCTCATCTCTTACTGAATAAAGTAAAACCATCCTGAATAAACCAGTATTAGTAGGGTCAGCACTGTTTGGCACCCCTAAGAATGGGTTCTCCCAAATTTCTAGTATGGAAGCACCAAAAAATTGATTGCAAAATCCAGCAGTCTAGGCCTTTGGAAATAATTTATGTTATGTGGATATGTCCATCAATAGATAGGTGAAAGAGGTAGACTTGCAACACAAACTTCTTTGGGAGTCAGCATTTTCTCTGGAATCCTGATCGATGCTGAGTTAATTGGTGGCCATTTGTAAAAAGGTAACAAAGATGCAATGGCTTTGATTCTACTTGTTAGAAAACAATTACTAGTTCACAATATTACTGGCTCTTTTATACCAATTAAAAGCTCAAGATTTGTTCCTGCTACATCACATATTCATTTCCTCCTAAAAGCATGATTTGGTTTTCAGCCAGTACTCAGAAAGGTTATAAAATAAGAGAAAATCAAAATCCATCTCAAGAGTCTCTTCTGCCTGAATTACAAAGCAGTCTGGTACGATGTTTGAGTAACAAATTGGAACAATGAACCCAAGAGCTGAACTCCTGACCTGACTTCCTCTGAATTTTCCTCTGAGTCTTTGCTTGAATGTCTCATCTCAGTTCCATTCCAATAGCCTGTTGTATGAACCAGATGCTGTCTCTGAGCCCAAAGTGTTTGTAAGGAAGGTGAGGGGGACTATTTCTAAACATATTTAATCGAGCACATGAACAGACTAAGGTGTAAATGCAGAGCTATATTTGTTTTGAAAAAGTAACAGCTAAAGCTGTTCCACTACTCTTGCATAACAGTGCAATTGAGCAGTAAAGTCTGCCCATTAGAAACCAACACCTCCACTGGAAAACTTCCATGTCCCTAGACTGACTGTGCCTCTAACAGCCTGGGACTGACAGAGTGGGTTTCCCTTGTTTTCCACTGACATTCACAGACATGATGAAAATTTTAATTTTAAGGATCTCATGGTACATTCCTCACACATCTGAACCAAAAATAGCAAGAGGCTTGTATTTGAAAGGAATAGGGAACCAAGGCTTTGTAGTTGCTGCTCTACCTCATTTTTTTTCCCCGTTTAAATATTTAAAAGGTGCACTAATCAGTCAGCTTTACCATCAACTGACTTTATGATTTACATATCTTCTTCTTCACTGAAGGTATTTGTACCAGAAAAATAAAAATAGTCAGATAAATATATTCTGTGCCTTAACTTCGTTGTCCATAATAGAGCTAAACAAGGATGAAAAGTGAGTACAGATTTTCTTTGTAATCAAATTTTAGACTGATGTAACAGAATCACAGAATATGCTGAACTGGATGGGGTCCACAAGGATCATCAAGTCCAACTCTTAGTCCTGCACAGAACCATCTCCAAGAGTCACACCACATGACAGTATCTAAATGCTTCTTGAGCTTTTTCAGGCTTGATGCTGTGACCACTTCCCTGGGGAGCCTGTTCCAGTGCCCAACCACCCTCTGGGGGAAGAACCTTTTTCTAATATCCAGCTTAGACATCCCTTGACACAACTTGAAGCCATTTCCTCTGGTCCTGTCACTGGTGACCACAGAGGAGAGATCAGTGTCTACCCCACTTCTTCCTCTTGTGAGGAAGTTGTAACTGCAGAAAACAAAATCAGTCTTAAAAACCTAAAATCTACCAGAAATACCTAACATACTATTTGATCTTCTGCTTGTGCTATTTTGCTCCAATTCACAATAAAGTAACATTTCTCCTTCACCAGCACCTGCTGTGTACAACTGCAAATGAGTACGTATAGCAGCACAGGTGCCTTGGGAAAATGAGAATATATTGTTCAAAACATACAGATAACTGTATTTGAATGTATGAGTATTGTAATTCTTTCTGAAAAAAATGTGAACTGTTTAACCAAATAATCCTTTTGTTAAGTATTTATTCTAGAAGACTGTGTTTTCTTAGAAAATTGCACATAGCAAGGGCTGATGGTGCTGTTGATTTGTCAACCATGACATTCAAAAAGATGAGAGCTTTCAGTTTTTCTTTAGAAACTGGACAAAAAGAGACTCTGGTACTCAGCTAGAAAGTGCCTATGAAAACAGTCTAAAAAGAAAACACACAAATACCTCCTGTAGTGCACCTTTTAAGGTTAACCTCAAACACATTTAGGTGCACGTGATACTTGCCTCCCTCCACACTTTTGTTGAGGCAGCAGGAGTTAAGAGGTTCATAACTTCATTTGGACACCTGAGGACCTTAGAAGTGCTGTGTAGAAAATCCTATCAAGAAAGATGCTCTTTTGCAGCCCTCTGTGCTGTTGAGAGCCCCCATCCCTGCTAGGGAAGAGTGGTGGCTTGGAACATAACATGGCCAGGTGGATGCAAGGAAAAGGAGTTTAACTCACTTAGGTTCCCCAAAGTCCTGTCTGTGTGGTCTTTAGGCTTAGTGCTATTACCCAGTTTGTCTCAGAGATGTCTCAGGGAGAAAATAACCTTTGCCTTTGAGAAAGAAAAAAGGTAGTGAGTGATCAATCTAAGAATATCCCTCCAGGCATGCCATTGCCTATTGCAGTTACCCCTGATGTCTTGGCACTCTCTCCAGGAGCACAGTTGACCACCCTGACCCAGACACCATAGTTCAAAGTACATTGAATAGGAGGAGAGAAATGGGTTTGAACATTCAGCACATCAAACTGGACAGAGTCAGCCAAGTAAGTCTTCCAAGAAGACATCTCAGTGTGCAGGCGACTATTTCACATGTATTTTAGACCACACCCAGAGGAACAGAGCTTCATTCCTTTCACACAAAAGCTTAGTGGCTGCAGACCTTGCTGAGACTCTGAGATGACTGGCTTTTGTATCTCAGAGGACTAAGGAGAGGAACACAGATGTGGGTTGACTCTGCAAGCAAAAGATTAGGTTACTTTGCTGGGGGGAGAAAGCTTTGGGTTTCCAGTCATTCCCTCAGTATTTCTGATTTTATCCATTACTTGCTTGTTGTGCAATATATAAACATTGAAGGTACCTTGCAAGTTCCTATGTGACCAAGTGGTTATGTGGGGATTTTGCAGATCACTCATCTAAAACTGCTGTTTTCAGACTTCACAGTGTGGGCCTGAAAGAGACCTCTTATAATGTACATCTGGCTCCAACTTACTGTGCATAATAGAAATAAGACCTTCATAGCACTTCTGTATGGGATATTTAGCTTGTAGAGGTACCACCAGTGATTTTAGGCATGATTGTAACAATGTACACTAAAACTCAAAAATAAATGTTCTATCAAGTCCATTTCTTTCTCAGCTGCTTGTCTCAGTAGGACTTTCCTGGGCTATTAGCACTAGCCCTGTGTAAAGGCAGCAGGGCTACTTCTGCTGCTTGCTTCAATGATTTGAGATAAGCAGGAGATTCTGCTGCATCAGTTCGCTGTGGGCATTGCCTGTGGGAGATCATCTCTTGAGACAGAGGAGATTAATTACTCTTAACACTCAGGCTTCCGTTAGACTTCATGAAAACATGTTCTGTTCTTCCATGCTCCGAGCAAGATTGACACCACCTTCACAAGTCCACGATATCGGTGGTTACCTCTGGGCTCCCGACCTGGCTCTTTTTATAGCCCATAGAGATCGGCATTTCCAGCAAGCAATTGATCCTTTTCTAATCTTCGGGTTATTCGCACCCTATTTTATTCCCTGAGTCGCTCAGGTGCAAAAGTCTGTGTTTGGCCAGAGGGCTGCCACCCTTTTGTGCCTGACTGAAGTGACAGCTTTAAATGACCGCCGAGCAAATGGCCACTATGACCCTGTGCACATTTGTAGGGAGAGGTGATTAAAAGAAGTGGCTGCATGCCCTTTCCTCTCCATTAACACCCTCAGTTTCTACTGTGTCTGCTCGGGATCATTTGGAAACAGTAAAGGTTGTTCTGCCCTCCCAGACAAAAACCAGCAAGACCTACATCATTATGTTTGCAACTATTACATCACATCATGTGAAAAATCAGCATAACACCTTTTTATTTTAGACTCTTTGATGTCATCTGCATATTTTGAACTCCTGATGGTCACTGATCACCCTTTACAGGTCTGACTTATTCTGTATCCAGTTACAGAGTTACTTTTGTTTGGTTTTTGTTTTTTTTTCCATCAAAAATCTGTGATGGCTACTAAAAATGTGGTAATTTTGCCAAAAAAGAGAAAAAGGAAATTGGAGAGAAAATCAAAGAAAACTTCCTGAGGTACCAAATGGCTTCAAAGTTTCATCTTAATATGATAATCCGTTTTGCAGTCTTGAAATAACTTTAAAATATGAAGAAATATCCAATACCAGCTCGTATCTGTAGTGCTCCTTTTGTACTCATATGCGTAAAATATTTAGGTGCTTCTGGAATGGCATTAGTTAAAACACTTAATTACTCTATTTGCCTGGGGTTTTTTTGGAGTGCAGTGCAATATTGACACTGCCAGTTAATACAGAATGTCACATCATCTGCTGGGTAAGAGTTCATCACAAATAGGGCACTGTTTAAAAGAATTACCCTTATAATCTACAGAGATGTTCTTTGATATATTTTTATTGCAAACCCAAATAATTTTCCCTCAACATTTGTTAAACAATAGATCACTCCTAACATAAAATTACCACAAGGGAACTATTTATATATTACCACTCTCTAAAATCACATAACTAACAGTTACAACTGCAACTTTACACTGACCTTTTTTTAATTTTTTTTTTAATAAAACCCTCATAATTACATAATTTGAAGCACTTTATTTAAATTACAGCTTGTTACCTATCTTCTACAATGAAATGTTTTTAAATTAAAATAATTCAGTGCTTTTAAATCTGGTGCTCTCCACTCTGCTAGCACTAGGGCTCCATGCTAGATGTCAGTGGCATTCCACATAGGCACAGGAATCTCCTCTAATGAACCTGAAGCAGATGAAGGTCATCATTAATGTTTGACTGTGTATTTAAAGAGGGAGACGTGATGGGAAGTATGGGCAAAAGTAATAGATCTCCCACCTTGCTTCCTTATCCATAAACACTGCTTGAGAACAAGTGGCTTGTGTTTGACTATACACTTCGATGGATTTCAGTCGGGCTAATGACTAAATATCACTGAATTTCCACAGGCACATGAAACTTAAAAACTTCTTTCCTGAATAAAACTTTGTTTGGACAAAAATTGCATCACAAGCATGTCACTCACGGGCAACAGGAAAGGAGTACCTTTCACAGACCTTTCAATTTACCTTTCAAATTAGAGTGAAAATTCATGTGAATTCTGCAGGAGTGAGGGTGCCACTGAGCAGCCACCCCAGTGCAGAGACAACTCATTGAAAAGCTTCCACATGGTCCACACCACCTACTTTCAAAGGGCAGGGGATTAAGCAGGGAACCAACCCATTGACTTTAGCCGGCTTTAGATTAATGCCACCTCTTTGCTACAAATCCATGAAACTACTATGAGAAGCTTTAAAACGCATTCTTGAATATCCCATTCCCACACCTTGCAGAAGGACAATTATTTGGCAAAGCAACTGTAAAACACAGTTCTCCTTAGCTTTGGTATCCTTTATGACTCGCCCAATAACATTTTAGTGCTATGGGTGATGCAAAAATGTTCTATGGAGCTGTTGCTAAAGCTCCTGGCAGTATGCCACCTCTAAAGACATTAGAAGATTTGTAATTTTTTCTCCTACTCAATATTATTACTTCTGTATTTATGCTGGATAAAATCAAACATGCCATGGTGCGCAGGGCTAGACAACAAGGTGATAAATACATTTGAATCCTACCTACATTTTATTTTTCCTCATGAGTGCCAGCAGCCAGTTGGGTGATGAACTGTGTCCATGCAGATAGCAACAGAGAAAACTCATAAATAAATGCTGTTGGTTTCACATGGTGCTGGTGAGAACCCTGCTGGGGCCAAGTGGGGAGAACATGACTGTGTGTGTTCATGGGGTTGGAAGGGCCATCATGTTTCACAGATTCCCAACAACAAAATCTGACAAGTGAAAAATGTTTGATTTTAAAATGTCACACAGATCGCCTTTTTTAAACACTTTCTGTATTTATTTAACCTAGTAAATAGGTTTATTAGCAAAGTTCCATTCTTTGTAGTTTAGGTAATGGATTTACCATATGTTTATGCTTTAAGGACTTGTGTAAGACTGCTAACACCTATTTCTCCACCTCCTGTCTCAGGGGTTAAGACCTTGGTATGTTGCCAGTTTACTGCTGTGGTCCCTTCCCCTTGTATAATTGCAGTCCTTCCAAGAGCAAAGGAAATTCCCCGAGCTTTTGCTCTAACTAGCCACAATATTTCACTACAAAAAGGCACTTCTTTAAAAAGAATAAAACTAATAAAACTTTCACATTATTAACTTTTTCCCTTTTAAAAGAGGCTGAAAAATGCCATTGTACCACATTAAAGACCTTTACACAAGACTCACCATTGGCTAATGAGCCTTGCTGTACAATCTACCACATGCAACTGCCTTCAAGTGCTGCTTTTAACTTAACCTTGATGTAGTGCCAGGAATGTGCAAAGGATATTCTTCGATGGTGGGGGCAGTCTACTCCCCACCCCCTTCCCCACCCTTTTCCATACTGATACTCTTTATAATATCTGTAACATTTAAATTTTACTGTTGTTTAGCAGAGCAACTATTTTAAATTCTATAAAGGAGGAATGAGTAATTATCTGTCCTATGGAAATAAGCAAGTAGATCAATTGTTTATAGGAGAAATTATAAGAAATTGTTGATACTTTGTACTTGCACAGTGACTTTCTTCCTTCAGATCTAGAGCAGTTCATCAACATCTTCACAACTTGCCTGTGAAGAAAATATCATAATCTCTGCTTAATCATTAATAAAACCAGATTCAGTGACTTTCCAGAAGATGACACAGAATATCAGTATCAGGATTTGAAGAATTTTTACTTGCAGTTCCCTCTTAGATCATTAGACATTTCCTCTCAGTGCTGGAGTGAATTATTTTGGTAGTAGTATTACTGGAAACTTTTAAACTTCATGTTATGGTCAGATGTGTTCTCTACAGAATCACATATTTGATTTACATAATAATGTTTATAACATAGGTGATGTTCTGAAGTGACATTATTCTTTCCTTGAATAAAATGTCTATGGTGTTGAAAATGAATACTAAACTTTCCATCAGGACTATTTATAGCACTGCTAAGTTTCTTGAGCTTTAGACTTAATTGTTGCCTGTTATTTCCTTGATTGCATGCTCAAAAAATATAAGAGCTGTTATCTAAATGTTTTACATTTCCATAATTTGAGAATTTTGTGAATTGAAAGAGTGGCAGATGTTTTTGAAACCAGACATTTGAAACCAGTTATTCACAAAGAATATATTCAAGGGTGAAATGTATGATGTAAAGCATGGGAAAATGAATCATGAGGGGCCAAAAATAGGTTTTGCTATATGCAAACATGAACATTTTATAAGTATGTTTTCAAGGCCAGGTTGGATGAGGCTTTGAACAACCAGGTCGAGTGGAAGGTGTCCCTGCCCATGGTGGAGGTGTGGAGTTAGATGATCTTTAATGTCCATTCCAAACCAACCCAAACTGTGTTTCTATGATTCCCTAAGAGTAGCCTATGAATGTTCAGTGTATCAGGACAGCATAACTGATCAAATTACTAAAACTAAGCATGAATTACCTCCTTTAAGTAAAGACTGAATTAAGTCTTTCAGAAGTAAAGGTGATTTAAAATGAGGCTTCCTTCCATTCTATCCTTTTCACAGTCAGGAAGAAAAGTATTTTCCACATGCCAGCTTCTGACACAGTGGGAGGAAAACTGGTGCTGAATTTCACAAATTATCAGGTGGCATGACTGCAATATCATAGTTGAATCAAAGCAAGTGAAAACCAAAAAATTACAAAAAGACATTTTTATCTTCCTTACCCCCCCACCTTTCTATTACTGCATGTTAATCACTCACTGTCATTGTCTTGAGCTTTTGCTAATTCAGTTGTCTCTCTCCCTTTCTAGAATAGCCTTCTAAAAAACAAAATTTAATTTTCATAATACAATTTTAATTTTCTCTGTAAAATATTGTTGGTATTTATGAGAAAATTTGACCGTTTCACAATAATGGAGGATTGAGTAGAACTGGTTCAGATGGATCAAGATTTTTTAAAAAAATATATCTCAATGCTCTTTATTTTTTTAATTTGAACATAAGCATATCAAGTTTTGAAGGTATTTATGAAATGTTTTCTGAACAACATGAGGTATGCCTTTTTAATGAAAATCCTGTGGTTTTGGTTTTATTCCCTGGTTACTGAAATGTTTTACTCTATTTTAAAGAGAAAAAAAATCATAAAAAAGACACACTAACCATTTCATTTTTTTTAAATGGTTAGTTTTGTAAAAATACTATGGTTTATTTCATATTTTGAAAGAAAAAAGGAACTATCAACTTGAAAATACAGATAAGGCCTATATGGGATACGTTGAGACTTAAAATGGAGATTCTCTCATCAATGGATAATAGTAGATGTAAGGTGAAAGTTAAGATGATGGTGAAGGCATGATAAAAGCATACACAAGTTGAAGGGATAACTGGAGGGATAAAGGCAAAAACTAGGAAGATTGAGACTGAGATAGCATAAGACATAAAAATGTAAAATAAACAGATTCCTTGACCAATTTCTCTTTACTCTCAATCAAAGTTTATGTAGTTATTATAAACACCTGGAAAGTTTGAATAATTGCAGAAAAAAGTTACGTTGAAACAAAACAGAAACTCTTACAAGACAAAAATATATAAATACATAAACACAGCACTGTAATTTCCTGAAAAATTACCTGTATGTGTTTGGAATGTCATTTTTGATGGGGATTTGGATAAGAATCCACATGAGCTCTGCCTGTATTGCATGTGGTCTGTTTACACAGGCAGAATTGTTTTATTTTCTGTTAGTGCCCCTGAGTGGTATTAAATCCCTGTAACATTCTTCCTTGCACCATGTTTGTTAATTAACTCTTCAAATGCTGGCACGTGTTAGGGGTTAGTCAAACATGATTTGCTTTGTTAATATCTTTATGGAGAAATGATCTGATGCTTCTATGTAATCTTATCTTTTGGAGACTGAGCTTCATGTCATTCAATATACTTGAAATAAAGATATGTTCTTACTGGTTGAAGAATTCAGGAATTTCCCAGAATCCTGTGGACTTCAGTTAAGATATAGAATTGTTGATCTTTCTTTGCAAGGCACAACTTGCTTTGCAAGGAAAAAATAATAAAAATACCTGATGTTCTTCCCTTCATGTACGGGAACAGAAACCTCCATTGAAGGGCAACCAGGGAGTTTATTTGTGCTGTAGACACACAGGGGACAATGGTAGGATCTGCATGAGGAGAATCCTGTGCAGTGGTGAGCCAACTCCCATTTCTGTGAGAGAAAAACCCTGTCTTTAGTTACTACTTAATCACTTACATAACTGTTATCCTACAGCCAACCAGGTGTGTACATTTATGGGTTAACAAAATCTAGATCCTCTGATATTGGTCGTGTTTGTAGGAGTGGCTGTAACTCCACTGGTTGCTACAGCTCTTAATTCCCTATTGAAGACTTGAAGCTTCATTGCTCTGGACCTGTTGAAGTTGTTGCAGGGCAGAACTATGATGTAGTGAATAATTTGTCTGGAATGTGTGTATTTGCTAAAAGAATGAAGACTCTGGAGACCAGTTAAAAATTATCAGCCACCTTCTTTTATTTTCAGCAGACGCTGTCAGGCTGAAAAAATGGAGAAAGGTAAGAAGGCACTTAGATATTAAAGATTTTTCAGGACCTCAGCTTTCAAAACCAGTAGGTTGTTTCACTAAAACTATTTCAATTTTGTCTGTAAAGTTCTTACTTATAAACTCTTTCTTCCATAATCCTATTTAAGCAGACTTTAAAAAATGACACCACTTTATGTTTTGCCTTGGTGTTTGATGGGCTGATACCACTGTAGTGCATCTCTTTGTAACTGTAATGCTGAACTGCACTGTACAATAGAATACACCCATGGTGTGCTGAATGGTAACTTGACTGTAAATTGTAAACAGAAAAACTGAACATTAGTTGAAGCCCCTGTGTGCTGGTTTAGAGTTAAACGGGCAGGAGAAATGAATCCAACTCAGAATGGAATTGCAAGTCAGAATAACAATTTAACAAAAAGATCACAATAAATACACTGATACAGAAGGAAAATTCATTTGACCCACAAAAAAGAGATGTGCAGCCCAGCACAGCAGAGCATGAACAGAATGGAGCTCACCAACCCCTGTGCTGAGCACCACATGGTCCCCTGAGTTCAAAGTAAAAAGAAATAAGAAACCTGCTGGTGAAAAATGACGGTTGCAGTCTGGTGGCTCAGTCCAGTCAAGGCTCTGGTCCTCCTCTGGATCTGATGAGAGATCCTAGTCCCAAAACCCCAAGCTTATCTATGCTTGGGCTCAGATGGGAATGCTCAGTCCCAACCCCAGGGTAAGGAGTTTCACAATGGGTGGTTTACTCTGTGAGGTGAATCATAGCATCTTTTTGGCATCCCTGATGGCCCATTAGCAGACATGACCCCTCAGGTGGGTGTGAAGGCTCTAGTGGCTCCCCAGAGGGGAGTTACCACACCTGAGTCATAGGTGTGAAGACAGAAAAACTTCCTTACCTCACAGAAGTTCCTAAACACTCAGTTTGTAGCCTGAGGGGTTGGGTGTGCCTTAGGCAGCTGCTGCAAATGGGCCATTGTGAGCAGTTCATGAGAAAATGACATGGAGGGTTTAGAATACACACACACACAGTGACAACCTGATCCTGGCTACTATAAACAGGACACCCTGGTATGCAGTATAAGCCTCATGATGGGTAGTGTAGAAGGCGGCTGAAAAGAACTGAAGTGAGACATCTGGAGATCAAGTTCAAGCTCTCTGCTCAGATTAGGGTAAACAAGAGCAGTGTGCTGAGGACCACATCCAATTGGCTTCTTCATATCTCCAAGAAAGTGAGATTTCATAATCTCTCTCAGCAATGTTTCAGTGTTTGACCACCCACAAAATCAAAAAGTTTTTACTCATGTTTAGATATAAATAACACATGCCTGTTGTTGCTTGTCCTTTCACTGAGCACCATTGACAAGAGTCTGACTCCTTATTCCACTCAGCAGTTATTCACACAACTCAGTGAGTTGCCTCCAGAGCCCTCTCTTCTCTAGTTTGAACTTAGAGTTTACTCATAGGAAATATGCAACAATCCTTTAAGCATCTTAGTGGCCCTTCACTGGGTTGTCTCCATTATGCTCATGTCTCTCTCGTGCTCGGGAGCCCAGAACTGGACACAGCAGTCTAGGTGTGTCTCACCAGTGTGGAGCAAAGGGGAAGGGTCACCTCTCTCAACCTGCTGGCAACACTTTTCCTCATGCAGTTCAAGATGCTCATGGTCTTCTTTGTTTCAAGGGCACATTGCTGGATCAGGTAGAGCTTATTGCCCATCAGGACCCCCAGGTCCTTCTTTGCAAATCTGCTTTCCATCCAGTCTGCCCCCTCTTTGGTGAACATGTTCATTCTTCTCCAGGTGGAGGACTTGCACTTACCTTTGTTGAGCTTCATTGCATTCCTATTTTCCCATCTCTCCAGCCTGCTGAGATACAAAGGGTGTATCAGCCATTTGTCTTGGTTCTGTATCATCTGAAGGCTCTGTCCCACCCTACAGATCAGTAATGAGGCTATTAAGCAATATTGACCAGAATGTTGTTCCCTGGGACACACCACTGGTGACTGACTCCCAGTTCAACATTGCACCACACATCCCAACTTTAAACAGTACTGGAAACACACAGTAAAAGGCAATTTTGAAAGAAAGAGTCTGTGTAAAAAGGAGAAAGATGAGTCAAAACCACCAGCAATTCTATCTGTAATGACAGCATGATGCTGAAATATTTTGACAGCATCCTGAAAGCGTGTTCATGATCTACAGGCAATCACAGAAATCTCCAGAGTTAATGGGTGTGCTTACCACATTAGGTGGGAATAAATCACAGAACAAGGAAACGTGCATTGGACTGCAAAGGAAGTTGTGACTGAGAAAAAAACAAGAAAGGGCAGAAGGGCTGTCCTTGCTCACTCCTCTGGCCTGGACATGCATTGGTAGAGCTGTGCATGGCTGCATGTGACAGGAGAATGTGACCAGAGCCATGGGCCAGAGGAGAATAGGGTTGTAAACCTGGAACTACAAGGAATCCAAGAAGGAATTTTTTTCTGCCTTGGGGAAATACAAGTGGAGGGAATAAGACTGTCAAAAAAGCAAGTGTGGGTTTTTGAACATGTGAATGGCATAATGTTACTTGCTCCTGTTGTATTCAGGGATTCAGGAAAGATCTATTTTCTACAACTAGGTTTGCAATCAATATTATCATCTTACCTTAGAAAAAAATGGCAATTGTACACTTACTGCAATGGGTTATCTACTGTCACTATGTTGTACAGAAAGAATGCAGTTCTTGCTATATGAACTGTAAATGCACACACACACACTCCCTTTTATCAAGAAGTTCCTTGGTTTCACCATTGATTACAGTTACATGTCCAGGATTGGTTCATCTGAAAAGAAATATGGGAAAACAAGTGCAGCAATGGATGTCTAGTGTCTTCCAAAACTAATTTTCACTCCTTTCTTTATATTACCTTATAAGGAATTCTGGCAGAGTAGGAGGGAAATCTGTGCAAAAAAAAAGGCTCATGAAATGGAATTTTGCTTAGTGTCTTTGGTAATTTAGCACTGTCAAGGGCAACTCCTGGCTAGAACAGAGGGATGGCATCACCTTTCTAGTCATGCAGATATATTGAACATAATCTCACTAGATTTTGCCTCCTGCACTTGACATTCTTTATGTTTTGTCACAAGTAAGGATCAGTCATTGCTGACAGAACATCACCAAGAAGGAAAATGAGCTTCAGTCTCTGTGCTCCAAACTGGATCAGAGTGTAAAGGTAGGCAGGGTCTGTCTTTCATGGTGTGTTTTACAACCAAGGAAAAACTCCTGAGAGTCCCTGAACATCCACCAACCTTTAAAATCTGTGGGATGAGAATCCACATTAAAAACTGTATCACTGCAGCGTCTGCGTTGTTAAGATTACTTGTCAATAATTCATCTCCTTATGCTATATCCTGTTTTAATTTTTTTCATAAAATCCAATTAATCCCATGTTTGCTTTTTTGTTTTAGTTCTTTCCTTTTGTCATCATTCTGTAGCTTAGCTCTCTCACATTTGTCTTGTGTGCACAAGCTCCTCAGATTTTCTATTATACACAAGGATAACTTGTTTACAGAGTTTTCCAATTCACTTTTACTCTGTGTCAGCCGACTGAGTTATGACCATTTGGCTCATGCCGGCAGAATGGCAATTTAATTATCAGAAGCAAGGTAAAAGTGCAGTGATTTTCCTTACTTTTGGGGCCACCAAGGAGAATGAAAAAGATTATACACACTTTTTCAGTTAGTCAGACTGCTCAAATGTGAGTTTTCAGGTAACAACAATAACAGCTCACACAGCATATTTGTATCTATGTTTTAAAGCTGAGTAAAGCAGTTTGAGCTGTTACACAATTCCTAACCTCTCCTTAAACCATGGTTTCTCCTATCATAATCTAAACTCTTCAGCTTCTTGAAGTAACAGGATAAAAAAGACTTTGACTGGGGAGGGATCTCTTAACATGTTGACGGTAAATTAGGCAGAGATATTTTACATTTTTAAGGTTTTTTGTTGCCTACATCTCAGAGTTTGCAACTGTTGCAAACTGTTGTTTCACAATTC
Source organism: Formicarius rufipectus (assembly GCA_013399695.1). Classification (NCBI taxonomy): domain Eukaryota; kingdom Metazoa; phylum Chordata; class Aves; order Passeriformes; family Formicariidae; genus Formicarius; species Formicarius rufipectus. The sequence continues at coordinate 153,365 of VXAU01000944.1, read as the reverse complement.
AGTGGAAAGTGATGGCCAGTCTAAGGCACATCCCCTGCCTTTGCCTGTAGCTCTGTCTTGCACAGAGCACTTTGTGCTCTGTGGGATACGGCTGTAATTTGTCTTGATACTTCAGTTCAGAAAGCAGCAGAACTTTTGAGATTCATGGTGATAAAACTCCTTCTGAGATGTTGAACTCTGTGACTCCAGGCAGATCACTGAAGAGCTTAGTGTAAAGAATGCTTGAGAAAATTTGAAATTCCGTTCAAAAATCGTTTTTTGTGGAAAACTGGTTTGCAAGATCTACTCCTGACTTAAATTATGGGTATATAATGGGAGTTGTAGCTGATTTTTATTTCTTTGTAATCTACAAGATTCAACTCCATTTTTATATGAAAGTGCAGTCCCATAAAACAGATGATGGGAGACAGAATTAGTGCATGAGAATTTTGAAAGAGATTGTACTTCAGGGTATCATACCTCTCTCTCAGCTCACTGAGGGATTTGAAATCATCCTGTAGGTATAATATTAATAGTAAGCATTGTTCATATAGATTTTGATGTTCCACTTCATGGTTTCTAGCTATTGTGCTGCTTAAAGCATTATGGGTGAGCAGTAGCTTGAAATACTTTAAATAACAGCCATTTCACAGCATTTTCAACTGACAGGCAAAGAAAAATGTCTTGCAAAAGTATCCTGGCAACAGGGCTTTTAGCATCATTGTAATTCTTGTACATGCATTAGAATGCTGTGGAGTATCTCTGTGTTCAGAAAGGAGAGGTGCAAATATATTTTTTATCCTCAAGTGGCAGTTTTCCTGAACTATAGCAGTAACTAACCGTCTAAACCAGGGTGTTTGTGTGGAAAAGACAGTAAAAGTCAAATAAAGCCAGTTTGCATAAGCACTTTAAGGCTTTGCCATTATTTGCATTAAAAAGCTCTTCCTACTTTGGAATCACAATCCCCAACGACAGGGCTGTTAATCCGAACCCGGCAGCATTCAGAGATCCCTGCGATGCCACAGGTCTTTAAAATGCTTACGAGTGATTTAAAAGTACTTATAGGAAACATTAAGCAGTGAAACCTGCAACACTGTGAGGGAGGTGGTATTTTTCACCGAGTCTTTCCACAGGGAAAGAATAGTATTTTGAGCCCAACCAAGAAGGCTTATTTAGTCACAGGCAAAGTAAACAGTAGCCTACAGTGACAGACTGCCTGAGATGGCAGATGAGGACATGCAGTGCATTGCTTGAGTAGCCAGTCTCTGCCTCCTACCTGCACAGCCTTCTGCTCTTTCACTGCTGTCACTGAGCAAGGGATAATGTTTTTGCAGCAACAAAAAAGAAGCAGTGGGGGTAGGAAGCTGAAATTGCCTGGGTTCTTTGCAGGTTTCTGATCTGGCACTGCTCCTTCCCCTCCAAAGTGCCTCATCCTCGTTTCTGTAGCGAAATGTCAGTGTTGTGTACACTGTCAGGAAGCCTTAAAACCGAGGAAAGAAGTGACCCAAGTGACCCCGAGTGTGGAATCAGTTCCAAACAGCAGAGTGCCAAGGAATGCCATGGGGTCTGCTAAGGACAGTACTGATTTTTAAGTAAAGAGTTTCAACTGCAATGACAACGGGTAGTGGTATTGCATAAAAAGACATGAGATATACCCAAGCATCTCTTAAATGTTTCTATAGGCCTTCATAGGTCTTCAATGGACCCCAATTTGTGACATCATTCAAAACAGAAGGAGAGGAAAAAAAAAATCTGATATGTGACTGCTGTTGCTATGTGAACTACTTGAAATAAAATTGTTAGAAATGGTGAAGAATCTCTTGTGTATGTGTGTGTGCATGTGTGTGCATACTGTTCCAGCAGTAAAATCTACATCTGTCCCTTACTTCAGCCACAAACATCCCCTGTTTTCACATACCCAACATAAAACCAATAATAATATTGTCACATATGCCAGCCAATTGACCAGTGTGCTTCTGCACCGATGCATGATTCAAGGTGAGGCAGGGAAGGTTTAGGTTGGATATTAGGAAAGGTTTTTTTCCCAGAGGGTGACTGGGCACTGGAACAAGCTCCCCAAGGCAGTGGTCACAGCACTGACTGAGGTCAAGAAGTGTTTAGACAATGCTCTCAGGTACATGGTGTGACTCTTGGGGTGTCCTGAACAGGGCCAGGAGTTGGACTTGATGATCCTGATGGGTGTCTTCCAACTCAGTGTATTCTGACTCTAAGCTGAATTTGTACTGCAGGTGATTTGGAAGCACTTGGATTCGGTATTAAAAAAATGCAGAACCACAGAGACTACACAGTGAGAAACCATGAGCTGTGTGGTCTACTTGTTTAAAACCTGAGATTTCTGGGACAGGGTGAGTGAACTTGAATAGTTTTCTGTGAAGTTCTTAGTTTAACTTGTCAATCAAAACTTGCTTTCTACCTACAGAGAAATATACTCTGACAGGGACTTTTTAATTCTTTTGAATCTGTAGTTACAACAGATGTTATGATAAGGAAGAATATGGACTGTGCTAAAGCTCAGATACTTTAGCTAAGCTTTAGTTTTTGACTGATGTTCTGTGTTACTTAAGCATACCTCTGGACATCTTTTCTTTCTCTATAAAATGGGGATAGTTAAGTATCATATGAAGCATTTGAACATGAAAGTGTCTAGGGCTGTATAGGTATGCAGAGAGCATAAGAAGTGGATACATTCTTTGAATCTTCACTCAAAGCAAGAATTTACTGAACAAAAAATAATTTATATAGGATTGACAGCTGTTGGTGCAAACAACAGATGAAAATTCTGAGCTTCATCATTAATTAGCTCTTAGCATTTTATTTGTAACAAACTTGTAAAGTTTCAGATAGGGTAAGTGTGTTTTAGCTCCTAAAATCCCTCTAAGTACAGTTCCTTAGAAAGCTCTTTTTTTCCTACTCTGTCCTATAGTAATATGTAAATTTGAGTAGCAGCAACACAGTGTACTGCAGGTGCTGACAGTATTCCAGTGCAAGATGAATGTCTCCTGACTGAACACAACTATCAGACAAAACAGCTTTTGATTACTTGATGCTTTTGGAGCTTTGAGTCCACTGCATTTTGTTAAGATTCTTGTATGTGAGGAGTGCTTGAAGAAGAAACAGATAGAAAAGAGTAGACTATTCTGGCTTTTTTGCATTGATTCACAAGGCATTTCTACACTGCAGCTGTGAATGAGAAGTGGAAATGATATTATAGGCTTGAGGATCTAATGTTAATGATCTTTAAGATGTCTCCTAATGTAGAGCAGTAGCACTAATTTTGTGTAACATAGCAGCTTGTTTTAGCCACTTTTTCTTGTTTAAATTTACAAAAAAGCTGAAATTACCTTTTACTTAAAAATTAAGATGTTTAAAACCAGTTCTATCTAGTTCAGTCTAATGTTAAAAGAAGAAACTAAAGATACTGGGGGTAAAAAATGATAGGCAGAGGGGTTTAGGTATACAAGTACGCGTTAATATATATAGTATATATATATATTAAAATGTTTGTTTTTGTCTTTTCGTTATCATTAAAGAACCAATCTAGATAATAGTGTTAATAACATAAAGAAAATAGTGTTTAGCAAGCTGAGCAATTCTATTACCACTCTTCATCTGCCTGTGGTGTCACTGTGATGTCACAGTGAAAAGGGACAAAAGAAGGTGTCAACAAAGAGAAATACTCCACTAAACACCTCAAACACTCTTTATGGGTGCCGAAGGCAGATGAGAGAGGAAGACAGGCAATAAAGAAGGCTATAGAGAGTTTTGCTGATACTCTGCTCAAAACCTAAGTGCGAATGAATGATCAGAGAGTAAGGTAGAAAATGAGACCTGTGCTCAGCAGGTCGACTTGCTGCAACACCTTTTGTATTCTAAAGAGGACCATAGGCCAGAGGCAGCAAAATATTGGAAGGCAATTGTAGCTGTTTTAAGTGGCCAGAGCTCTGCCAGGCCTACACAAATTATGTCTTTGAATCTGAAGAGGAAGCAATGAGGGAAGAAATAGGAAAAACCTTGGCAAGAATTTTGAAAACTTGCCAAGAATGGCAGTGACCCCAGAGAAAGGGACAGATGGCTAACTCAGCTACTGATGCTAAAAGATTAGTAGGAGCAACATGCCCACAAAATTGACTTCTGCTATGAGAAAGATTTTTGGATAATCAGCAAGGTTTCTCAATCATTTTTATCTCTGTTATATACATATTGTATTCTTATGCTTCCTAGAAAACAGGATGGACTAAATGGTCTTGGCATCCTCTTAAGTCTAACATTTTTAATTTCTCTGATTTAACTTATCAATCTCAGCTTTACTATGAGAAGAAAATTAATTTTAAAATAATTTCCTTCATCCTGTTGTGGATATAGATCTAAAAAACAATCCCATTGGGGGAAAGGTTTGAAAAACAAAGATGCTATGAAATATGTAAGTTATCATGTTGCATATAACAAAGACAAAATAATTGTATATTTGAAGTCATTTGAATGGACCTGAAGCATGATGGGAGGCAGAAGGCAGGTAGGACCAACAGTCTTCTACAGTTTTTTTATAAGCTGTTGCTTCCTTTATGTTTTTGTTTTGAAGCACACCTACCAAAGTACAGAAATTATTATTCTCTCAGACCCAGCAGAAAATACAGCTTAGTTTATGTTCTGGTATTTAACATCACTGAAGTGAATAATATTCAGGAGAGGGTAGAAGAACTTTGTAAAAGCCTCCTCTTGTCAAAGGAGTTGCTCTCAAGTATCAATTAAGATTCCTTTCACTTAATGGAATGAAATATTCCATTCATTGTGCTTGACAAATCATCCTGCAAAGACTGCTTCTGAAGATTGTGTTTGATCACTTTATCTCATGTTCCTCCTCTGATGAAAGAAGAGACAGACTTAAAAAGAAAGATTAAGCAGGTAAGGATGTATAAAAATCAGCTTTTATTGACTGAACAAGCATAAATGTTACAACTCACACACAATTACATTTCCCACAATACCTTTACATGTACAGTCCCTTAGTCCAGTTATGGACAATTAATTTTCAATAATTCTTTTGAAAGGTTTAGTAGTAATGATCTCATAAATATGAGGAAGCAGGAAAACATATTTAACTTTATCCCTCTGTTTAATATATAGGGAGGTTATTTACTGCTAATAAGTAGAAGGCAATGAAAGTTCTTTGCAGAAGGGAAAGCAATAGATCAAAACTGGGATTTTTTTACATTTTTTGAGCTTCTCTGGCATCCATCATAGGAATGTCTTTATATCAATACTAAATATGCTTATTTCCAGACTTTTTTTTTACTTTGCTATGGCAAAAAAAACTATGCTAAACTTACCTTCTTTCTTAGGCAATGGACTACCTTCATCAAGAAATGTGTAGAATATTGTTGCTGCTCAGCAAAGAGTTAGAAAAACTATTTCTTTCCAGAAGGAAACTGCTTACTGAGATGGAAATGGTAAATTTAAAAATCATCAGACTGAGAAGAATAAAATCTGTCTCTTGTCCTTCTTCTGGTCTAAACGCTATAATCACATTTTTGTTACAGAAAAGCTGTAGGTAGCAACACCTCTTCCGGGGACCTTTAAAGGGAAAGCTGTAGCAGTGATCAGTTACTTTAGATGGTACCTGGCATTTTTCTCTAGAGAATCCTTGTCTTTGGATTTAGATACATCGAAATGTCTCTTGGAGTTTGAGATCTCTTTGGGATCTCAAAGCAGGCCAGAATTTCAGAAACTGGGATTTCTAAGTAGCTTCTTTCTCAACATGTGAGGTTTCTTACTGCTTTTTTGAGGTACATGACTCTTCTCAGTTGTTGTATAAAGACAGGAGGGAATCTGTGGCCTTAGTTCAGCAAATGAGATAGTGTAATGCCTGGCTTGTATCATTCTGGGTTACTTTTCTTCAGATTATTCTTTAGCTGTAGAAACTAGTACATGAAATCATCTGTGAACAAAAACTCTATGAAGCTGTTGGATCATTAATAAGATAATCAGTACTCCAGGCTTTGCAATACTCCATGCTTTGTAGTTCTGACAGCAGCCTGCCTGTGTCCATCAGTCTTTTTTTGTAACTGTTCTCTAGGTATAAAACTAGCAAGGACTCCTTTTTCTTTGCCTTCTCACGTTTCCATGTTTGTGAGATTTTTGCTTGCCTTGTTGCATGTATTTATGCATAAAGTCTCACTGATAGGCAATACAATTGCCCACTTTAATAAAAATAAAACAATAACTCCAGATCTGAGAAAGAAAAAAGCTGATGGAAGGGTAGTGGAATCTCTGGTGCAAAGGTTGTTACATTAACAGCAGCTCACCCTTGAAAAGGCGGTTGAATGCAAGTAATGCATTATTCAGATTCTTTATCTGTTCCTTGCAACCTTGAAATCATTTGCCTGTTTCCTACTAGACAGAAATAAAATCCAATTTGTAAAAATAAACTATGGCTTTGAATGGATCAATCGCAACTGGTTCTCTTTATTACATTAATTGAACTACCTTGTAATTACTGAAATATTTCATCTTAATTATCAGTTCTCAATTGTTCTGAATGACTGTATTCTACTTCATTCCTCCAAGGACAGTTTTGAAATATATTATGGAAACCTCAATAGATTCCATTGTGAAAAAATAATAACGAATTTAAAAAGTGACTAAAGTGAGTAAAGGATAATGATCATCCCAGAGATATAGCTGTTAAAATACCAGGCAAAATTATCTTTCCAAAGTAAAACATTACTTTTCACCCTTTAATAAAAGTGTCACTATCACATCATGAATAACCTTAATGGTATGATTCCACCAAGGCTCTTCCTCAACTTTCTCTGTGTTCTGAGCTTAAACAGCCAAATGCTCTGCTCTGTTCCTGAACTAACATCAAAGCTCTCTTATTCCTCTGAGAATATAGGTCAGCAGCTGTTCCAGAAATGAATCAGTTACCTATTTCCTGTAAGTTCCCCTAACATTTTTATTGATAGCTCAAAGAAATTGGAAAAATAGACTGGTTGAGCACTGTAGCAAAATTTCAAGATAGTATGAGCTTAGCTAAATTTACAGTTTGAAAACTTGTCTTGGCTTTTACCACAGCTCAAAATACATTCCTGACTAATCACTTTTGAAGCAAAGAAAGGATTCTGACTAGAAGAAATAACACTTCCCGAAGGTGGAAGCATGTATGCATCTCCTCCACTTCTGCTTTCATGGAAATGCCTGCCTCCAGGTGGAATAGTTCATTGCTCTGAAAGGCATTCATGATTAATAGGCAAATATTTTCAGATGTTCTGTGAGAAACACTTCTTTTCCATGGTGTCCTGGTTTCAGCTGGGATAGAGTTAATTTCTTCTGTAGATGTTACAGTGTTGTGTTTTGGATTCGGAATGAGAATAGCGTTGATAACACACTGATGTTTTGGTTTTTTGCTAAGTTGTGTTTATCCTAAGTCAAGGACTTTTTTTGCCTTGTCTCATGCCCTGCCAGTGAGGAGATACACAAAAAAACTGAGAGGGAGCATATCTGGGACAGGCAGCCCAAACTGGCCAAAGGGATATTCCACACCATAGAGTGTCATGCCCAGTATATAAACTGGGGGGATTTACCTGGAAGGGGGGCTGATCTGGGTTCACGGAGTGGGAGATCTGGTGTGACTCAGTGGGTGGTGAGTAATCACATTGTGCATCACTTCTTTTTTCCCTTTTTATTGTCATTATTATTATTTACCATTATTATTATATTTTACTTTATTTTCAATTGTTAAACTGTTCTTACCTCAAGAAGGAAGTTTTACTTTGAGTCTCTTCCCCATTCCACCAGGCTTGGGGAGGGGGGAGAGAAGAGAAGTTGAGTGAGAGGCTGCGCAGTGCTTGGTGGCCAGCTGGGCTTAAAACCATGACACCATGGTCACTTGAGAGTCTGTCATCTGTATCAGAGTGTCCAGTTTCCCAAAACTGTGTGTTGACACCCATTAACTGCATGGCTGCACTGTCAACATTGGTGAGGCCGTGCAGGGGAGCTGTGGGCACCAGCAGCTGCAGTGCTCCAGCTGTTTGAGTGTGCCAGTGGTTTACATGATACATCAAAGGTGACCAGGTGAAATGTTAGAAGGCCTGGCTGTACCATTCTATCATACAATTTTCTACCATCCAGTTTTGTGGCTATGGAAGTGACCAGAACACCTCTCCAAACTTTGGGTGTCACAGACTTGGTTGTTCCATCAGCACAATGGAACAGTGAACTTCCTGTGACTCAGTATTTGTCTATGGTGTTTCTTTGCTTTTTGGGGAATTTTGGAGGCAATGAACTTTACAACATATGTTCTTTCATTGCAATATTAATTTTGATTTGTTCTCACATAAATTAAAACATAAATTAAAGCAAAGTTGCGGCATTTGTAATGCTCCAGAGTTCTTCATTATGGTCACTCTGAAATAGGCTGACTTGCAAGGAAATACTTCTCCTTCTGGGAGTGCCTTGACAATCCTTGTGAGTTCTCTCCAATTTGAGATAATCTATGGTTCTGTGATCCCTCAATACTACCTCTTTTCTTTCTCCATCACAGTTAAGCACACAAATAAGTGCCCATGTGTTTTCTGAGCTGAGGAAGCAGTTCTCTTTCTGGTAAAGTTGCACATCAGGAAAATATTTGACAATCACAGTAATTAGTTGTCAATGATAAGGCTCTGGAGGCCTTTGATTCACTGTCACTAAAGGTCTCCACGATGAGTGCAATGTACAATGAGTGAGAGACAAACATAGATACAATCCCTTTCCTGCAGAGGACAGAGAGAGTTGATCCAAGATCATCAGGTCTTTTCCATTGCTATTAGGTATAATTTATTCAGGAAAATAATTTTCCCCCTCTCTACAACTAACTGTTTTTCTGGGGGCCCTGTATTTCCCTTTCTCTCACTTAAATCATTAACTGTTTGTTTTTCTTTCCCTACGTACATGTTTAAATTCCATTGATGCTAATGGAAAATACATGTGCAAAGGATAATAAACATCTAAATATTTGGATTCTTCTAACTCTTCTCCCTAGGGCATAGCAATAAAAATGTTATAGGTAAATACACTTGTACATAAGAACCAGAAGCACAGAAGGGTCAAATTTGATGTCTCTCTTTTTCCCATTGCAGTGAGGTAAAGAAGCAGTAGAAGGTGTCTTTTGATTCTCTTTAGATAAATTTATTCACAAAAAAGGAAATAGACATTTTAGCATTACTGCAGCAACCGTGTTTGAGGAACATGACTTGGTTCTGCCTCGTAGGAGTCGACATGGCATTGATGCTTTTGTCAACTTCTTGAAAGAAGGGAAAGGCCTTGCAGAAGCAGTATGCAGAAAGATATGAAGTCAAGAAGCTTATTGAGACAACTAAATTAAGAACATGGCTACTTTTTACTTTGTCTGTCATCACAGATGAACAGGATAATTGTGATTTCAGGGTAACTGAGATCACAGGTGTGCCCCCCTGTTGGTGGGGGGAAGGTGGTCTTGAAAGCCACTAACAATATATGGTTTGTTGTTGCTTTGTGTTGCACAAATCTGCTACTGTATCACAACACTTGAATGGTATCACTAATAGCTTAATTTTTGGCCCTGTTTTATTATCTTTATTACACTAGGTTGGGAAAGGAACATTTATGTCAGCAAGGCCAGACATTAATAACCATTGGCATCCCTGCCCATTGCATGGGAGTTGAAACTAGAGGGTCTTTAAGGTCCCTTCCAACACAAACCATTCTATGACTCTATGAACTACAGGAAACCATGAATGAGGTGGCTCAGTTTGGAAGATCTCATTCTGTATGTCTCTGCAACCCCCTCACCAGCACCATATGGCAGTTTATGAATACCTGTAGTATGAGACCAAAAGGTGCAATGACAAAGTGGTACAGAATTTGGAGCCTGAGTGGAGACTGCCATTGCCTGAGAAGGTGCTGAGACTCATTAAACCCTCTAGATGATCCTAAATATGAAACCACAACTCATGATGCGAAGAGGTGAAAAACAAGCATAGAAACAACCTTACTAATATGATTCAGGGATTCAAATACCCATCCAAATCTGGTGATCTTATTGTATAAGCAAGCTGCACAAATTTTCCGATACAACTTAACCACTGGAGAGAATGCAATGCTCTGGGGACACCAGAGCAACCTGCCTAGGTCTGGCCAACATTCTCCATTTGGGAGAAGGTAAATGTGTCCCCATCCCTTATCACTATCTCTGAAGCCAATTCAGGAGATCAGCAGAATCCTCAAATACAGAAATAGGGCAGTAGAAATAAAGTTACAACAAGACAACCTGTTTTCATACTCCTGTGCATACACCAGAACACAAGACAGCCCAGGATTGATGCGGGAAGTCAGCCCAAAGGCAGATGCTTTCCTGCTCTGCAGGTTGCTTGGAAGAAGGGTTTGTATATGTGTGTCACTGGAGTGAAAGGGATTTGTTGGGGCAGGGAGGCATGTGGTGGCGTTGGATCCATCTGGTAGTGGATGCCCTTGGGCCCTCTGGTCCACACCAGCCGACACCAAGCATGGGAGATCTGCATGGAGCCTTCAGCACCACCATCCTGCTGCCTCCCCAGCTGCGCTCTGCCAGGAAGTGAAGGGGAGAGCCCTTCCTCCATCCCTTGTCATGTGCACTGGCGCAGAAAAAACTCTTTGTTTTTAAAAACTTGTATGACTGCATTTTTTCCTGGGGTAGTTCAAGATAGCATGAATGTAAAAATTTGTACCGGCACATAGCACATTTGTTCTGTGCAACCGACGCCTTTGGGGTGCTTGGTTGAGTGAAAAACAAGCATAATTCTTTAAATCCAAGGATCTCTTCCATGGCAAAGCTCTAACTACCGATACACCTGTCCCCCCTAGGCCTAGCTATTGGCAGCAAAACTATGAAAATAAGGTAACATTTCACTCCCTTTTACCATTTTCCTAACCCCACCCTCCAGCAAAGTAGCCAGTGGGGAGAGGAAGGTCCTGACCACTCCTTTTCCTGAAGGGGCAAAAACAGTAGGAAATAGCTGAGCAACTTTGTGCACCTTTGGCAACTGTAATTCCCCAGAACACACATGGTTATTATAGTGATGATTAGCAAGCTATAAATGTTCATGTTTCTTTATTTTTTTTTGTAATTAAATTTGTCGATATTTTCCTCCACTAGAAAAGTGGAAGATGTGTGAAACTGGGAACAAACTTACTGAAAACTGCAGAACACTTTTACAGCAAGGACATTCAGACAGCTACAGAAATAATAAACAGCTTTCTGGGCACCATGATTTAAATCCCTTCAGCAGCGTCCCATCCCTTTTGAAGAAGGGTAACAGCTTTCCTTGAGTGTGCTAAAGTGCTCCTGCACTTAACACTCCTGTTATGAACTTGCTTACTTTGAAAGCATTCTCAGTGGCATCCCACATAATCTAAGGCATGGTCAATCTTATAACAATGATAAATAATACTGACAGCAATTCCAAAGCAAGAAAAAAGACAGAGGAAAATAGCAAAGTTGAATATTCATGCTCAGATTCCTAATGAGTAAAAAGGGTAATTTCCAGTTTTCTCTCCAGTGGTCTCTTTGGTTAGTATTTTAAGGAACCATATACTTTAAAAAAATGAAGGAATAGCTTGACAGTGCTCACCTAGAAGCTGTGCCTTGTTTTTTTGAAATAAAAGTTCAGCTGATCTTTAACATTAAAGAGGTCCATTAACATTCTGTGTTGCTGTCACTTTATGATTTTGTGGGGTTTAGAATTAAAGGCAAACAGGGACTTTGTATACAAGTTACTTAACCTAGTATTTCCATAAAGACTGAAGACATAGCTGATTATTTATTTCTCCTGAAAATATTCACTGATAAAGCAAGCAAACTAGAAACACTTTTCCTCATAATTTCTAGTAAAAAAAAAAAAAGCCCCCACAAAAGACCAACACCTGTTCCACATCAATCCTTTGTTCTTTATTGACCAAACTGCTCCTTGTTTGTGGGATATGGAATTAAGAGAATATATAAAGAATGGGAAAAGGTAAATAAAGGTCAGATAAAGTGCGTATTTTTAACACAGAAAACAAGATCTTATCAAAATGTTTCTCTTCTTCCCCAATTCACTTCTACAACAAGTTTTAAGCCTTCCTAGTTATAATATGTACACAAAGATAAAACTTGTACCTGTGGATCCCTCTTCCAAATTGTTCTTGGTTTTTAGTGTAATTCTTTCTGATTTTTAGCAAGCATAATCTCCTTTAATTGTGAGCCTTCCTTAATGAAGACTATTCTTGAAGTTGTCATTTAAACTAAGTCATTAATAACTTTCCACCCCCCATTAAATATAATAGGAAGCTATACCATTAATTCCATCACTGCTAAATCCCCACATTGCCAGATGCTGAAGCAGAATGGGACTATGGATTACAAAACATATGGATTTATTTACACTAGGTAACTTCTTTATTAAAATATCTTAACACAGTCATTACTGAGACTTCTTTCCCAAGCCCCTGCTGTCACACTCTGCTCTGCTCAAGAACACACACCACATCTGCTTTTCACATATGCTTTCCAGCCCTGGTCCACCCACACAGGCCCCTTTCTCAGCAGTATGTGCCCTTCCTCCTGAGCCTCAGATGCAAATACACAGTGGGGCTGTAGCACTAACAGGAGCCCAGGGGGTTTAAATTGGCCTAGGCTCACTTGGAGGGGATGCCTGTACCACCCCTGTTCCAACAACTTCGGTCTTCAACAACAGACTCTCCAGTTGACTGTGCAGGGTCTTCTATGATAGCAGTGCTCCCCACCAGCAAGGCAGCTACTCCAGCATCGAACTGCCAAGGGCAGATTTTCCACTAGTGAGCCACAACCAGGGGTTTCTAACTCATTAAAAAAAAAATAAAAAAAAGAATTCTAAAAAGTGAGCCCACACCTTCCACTCTCTGTTTGTTTAAACCACAAGGGCCTGAGCTGTAGATTTTTGCAAAAGGCAGTCCCTTGCTACTCGGGAGCAAGAAATGAGAAAGACCTGGGATGAACTGCCTGTTTCTCTTTGAAAACTGCTCACATCCCTTTCTGAGCAGTGTGAGAAACATGCCTGCTCAATCAGACAGATGGATTTTTCTGAAGATTTCAGTTCATCCTTCGTTTGCCTAAGTTTGATTTTCTAACTGCAAGAGCAGGCTTGCCCTTCCCCTCCCTGTGAAGTTTGATGTCAGTCTGCAAATAGATAACCAGTAAAAAGTGGAAACTGTTCTTAAAATGTGCAATATTTGTTTCCAACCTGTCTCTTCTTTCCTTAGTTGCAGTCTGTCTTTTTCCTATGGGGCAACATGCTTTAACCTGACTTTCTAATACTTTACCCCTTCAATGATTCTTTTAAATTTTATTTCTGAGTTATAATCTTTGAGCCAAAAATGAGTGACTGATTTTTTTTTTGTTTGTTTGTTTTTTGGTTTTTTAATTAGCAAAAAACATATATTCTAACAAAGCACTTTTGGAACTGCCTCCATAGCAACCAAGGATTCTTAATAAAAGAGAACGTTCAAGATCTCCTCATTGCTTAACAATGTGTTTCAAACCACAACCCCCTTTGAATGAACTATATTTACAGTGCATATCACATCACCATCTCTCCACATTAAAATACTAAAGATGTAAAGTAATACCCTCAAAAATTGAGAAATAGATAATTAAATCTTAATACTAAGATCATTCTATTTTTATTCCCCACCTTTACCCTCTTCTCATGACATCAATATGAATTACTTCTCCCTAGCAAACCTCCTCCATATCCCTTTAGTTCAGCCACTCTCATAGGGTCAGAGTGCATTCATTCTTGCCTTCTGATCACGAAGTCTCCACTTAACCTTAACTCAACCTGCAAATCTCCTCTCACCTATTTCTCAGACTCACCTGTGTTTCAAGACAGGTCCTATTCCTTCCTCTACTCACAGTCTAGTTTCTTACCTTGCCCCTCAACTAAATTCTTTGTTAACTTTGTTAACAACACATTCATTCTTAATCTTTTCTGTCTCACCACTCCTTGACTCTTGCTCCCCTTCTCTGCCTTTGCTTGTCTGAGTGCTTTCTCTTTCCCATCTCTTTTTGTCTACTCAAATCTAATTGTGCAGATGGAAAATTGTACTATCCTAATTGCTCCTAACCTGAGTTCTGTCTTACCTTGTTGTTCTATCAAATGGTCTCGTTTGCTCTAACAGGTTTTTCATGCTGACACTTTTTTACTCAAGCAGTTCAATTCTGTTTTGTCAATTAATTTCATTATTGCTTGAACTGCCAGGACATTCTTCTTAACTTTTTATCCTTTGTAATATCACCAGGATGGATTTATACATAGTTTTAATTACAAATGTCTGGTAGATGGATGCTGATTCTTTACTATCGAATAAGTATAAAATGTATTTAATTATTCTATAAACAAAATCTGTCAGGGTAGGAAGAAAACAGGTAATTGGCAACAGTCAACAATCAGCTGTTCCTGGAACTACCTTCTCAGTGTAGGCATTGTAGGCAAGTACTTGAACTTCCACAGTGTGGATACATCTCTCTCCAGTCCCCTTATTCCTCTGATGTGGATTACTAAGGCTTAGTTTTATAACATTATTTGGAGTGGGGAAGACTTTCTATGTACTTCTGTTACCACATTTTGGCAGATTTCAGTACGGAACATATATGTGAACAGTAATGGTGTTCTTCAAATGGGAATATTTAAGAGAATCAAATGGGGCTTAAACAAGAATGTGGGTATTAATGATGTGTGTCTTTACAAACCGAACCAACATAACAAAATAAGTTGAAGCAATATTAATGAATTATTACAAAATAAATGTGCTTTACATACATCAAAACAGCTTTGCAGAACACCCAGGTAATATCAATAAATTACCAACAGTAGCAGTGTCCAAAAATATTGACTGAGAATTAGAATTAACATCTAACACAGACCAGATGTGAGCTCACAAGAACATTGGCCATATTAACATCAATGGGCTTCCACATGGAACAGTAACCATTTCTCATTAACAGCAAAGTTGTCACTGAGCTGTGCTTATGGTGCTAACTGATACTTCCACATTGGGCCTTCTTCACAGGGGGTTTAAGCAGGATATAGGATACAACAGATTTCCAGAGGAAATTAATTAATTCAAACCATTTACAGCATGTTGACGAGGTTAGGTTTACAATGCTGTCGCTCAGCTTAGATAAAAACACACACAGGTTGGGCTGGTCCCAGGATTTAGTAGGGAAGGGAGGAAAACAGAGAATTAAAAACTTTCTAATGCCGAGGTTTCTTTCTTGTTTGTTTGGTAGGTTTTTATTTTTTGTGTGTGTGTGTGTGTTTTTTGTTTGGTTGGTTGGTTGGTTTTTATTTATTTATTTATTTATTTATTTGTTTATTTATTTATTTTTATTTTTTTTACCCCCTAACAAATAAACACATTGTTCTTCTGCATGCACAAATAGTTGAATTTTATTAAGATTTAGAGTCGTTCTACAAATTTTCTTGAGAATGTTTGGCTCAAAGTGTCCATAATTATTCTCTATGGAAGAAACAGGTATTTATATAATTCCCAAAAGATTTAAGTCTTCAAATTTTAAAGACCATAATTTTTTAATTCTGCTTCCTATATTTGGCTGCTTAAACAAACCTCAAAGAAGAAATCTCATGTCATATGTAAAGTCATTTCAGCTAATGGAAAGAAGGTGAAAAAAAGGAAGATAATTTTTCCATCACATCACCATTTCCAGATTAAGTTAGCTAATGAGAGTGGTATAAGGACAGAAGTGAATTTTCCTTTTGATAGAAACTACATATAAAGGTGGTGCCCATCCTGCCATTTCAATACACTTTGGTACACCTTCTGTCAGTCCAGTATCACTGGCACATCAGACATCACCTGAGCAGTGACTCTAAAACCATACTGTCAGAGTTAAAAACTATCCTTTCTTCTCTTAATTTGTCTACAAGAGTTGTGGACTAGATTTATGCACAGAGACAAAACTGTTCACTTTTTTTCCTCTCCACCCTTTTCCCTCTCATGACTCTATTTCTGTTTTGTACTAACTGTATATCCATATAGCTGAGTTGTCTTCCATTACTCTGACATGTAAAAAATAGCAATATTGGAATAATTGCTGAAGCTTTTTAGAAACTAGAGAAATTAACTTTTGGATTATGAAAAACTCATTAATTGCCTTTTCTAACAAGTAAAAGATGTTAAGAAGTGAAGTTTTGGACATATTTCCAGCCCTTCATCTCTCAGCCAAACTAGAGATACCTTTATTCTCAGAAATCACTTCCTTCTTGCTAAGAATTCTGCTGCTGGATTACATTGAGCAAAGAAATGATCTACTTTGAGCACCAAGGCCATGATTTTGGTGTGAAACTTAGGAACTGGTGAACTTTCATGAATCTGTAGCAGTTGAGTCATCAAAAAAAACAGGCTGCTGTTTAAAGCTGCAAGACTCTATTCATTATTTCCACAAGGAGATTTAGAGAACAAGAGGTGCAGTACAGCAGTCTGGATGGATATAATTGCAATCACTGACTGTCAGTTCTAATTAGAAGAAACATGGTCCCATAGGAAGCCACAGGGGATGGAAAAGAAAAGAGGAAGGGAGTTTTTGCAGCTCACTACAGTTAGTTGCTCTTCAGAGTCTCATGTTCTCTGTTTAAGGGAGAGTCTACCTCCATGGTACCAGCATGCTCTCCTGAGAGTGAGTGACAAATAATTCCAGTAGTAAAGAAGCAAGAGGCCAGGAGATGTAGTTCAGAACTTCAAAGAACTAGACAGATTTATTTATTGAGTCCTGAGACAGTTGAAGTGATTCATGTGAGTACTGACCTTGACACTCTCTTAATCTGAGATGGTACAAAGAGCTTGCTGAGATTCATCTGCCCCAGTGGCTGCTGCCTCCTTCTGATGTTCATCCATGCAGGAACTCGTGATAGTGCCAGGGCCAGGACTAATGCTGGGAAGGAGGGTGAAAGAGTTGAACTCAGATGGTGTTTCAGCTGGATCTTCTGGGAGAGTGTAAAAGTCTGGGGAGAGTACAGATATATCCTGAAGAAGCCACTGCTGAACATATGGTGTCATTGGGAGGGTTTCAGACTTATGTCTAACTTGTGATGAGAGGGAAAAATCATGATGCTACTATTACTTGGCAGCTATCACTCTTCATGAATATTTTAGCAGTGGTTCATAGAATATATTCAATTTTGAACTAAAGGGTCTGTCCTGTATTAGAAACTGCACAAAGTTTTGTAATAAGCAGAAGGCAAGGATATAACAATTTTATTGTCATTTTAGTAAAGTTGCAAATGACACACACTGGAAAACCTTTGAGTACACAGTAGAATAGAATGCAAGTTCAAAACTGTCTCAGAAAACAGAAGAATCACAGAATTTTTCAAGTTGAGAGGTTTTAAGATCACCTGTCCAGTTTCTGGATCATTAGATCAAGCTGATCATGGTCTTTTGAAATCTTCACAGAGAAAATAGACACAGTTCTAAAAAGATACATGCAAAACTATTCTAATAAGTATAAACTGAAAAATAGCTGGCTAAATGAAAAGATTTGAGAGTTGCTGTGGCTCACAAGCTGGACAAGAATCAAGAACATAACGCTTTTCTGAAAAAAAAGTAAAAAGGAATATTATCTCTAATTCAGCTGAAATATTTATTGTATTTGGCACTAGTAAGGTGTCAGCTGGAGCACTAATATCTGATTTTGTGCACAGTTCAGGAGGGATGTGAACTAACCGAGTAACGTATTGTGATAACAACAAGGGTTTCAAATTAGCACAAGGGAGATTAGATCAGATGACAGGAAAAATCTCATAACAGAATGGTTAGTGCAGCACTGGAATGCATTGCCTGGGCAGGTTGTGAAGTTTCTGTCACTGGAGGTTATTGAAAAACAAGTTGGACATGAACTTGTCAGGAATGACATGGAAATATCTGATCTTCTCTGTGGACAGAGGAGGGGAAGAAATGTCCTGTTAAGGTTTCCTCCAAGTCTCATCCTGTCTATAATTTCTCAATTTGTCCTTCTGGTTTAGAAAGAGTTAAACTCTGTGACAACATGTTGTTTAAATGCATCTCGTGGAAACAACAACTAGGTTATTTCTTTCTGCTCTGGATACAGTCACTGTTCATATGTGTACAGTGCCTGTTCTGCTTAAGTCCTAATGAGCCGAATCTGCCAAGGTCCATTAGCCAAAATATTTCAGCTCACCGCCTCTTACTTTAGAAGATAAAAGTGCTCATGTGAGCATCTCTGCAAGCAAATTAGAGGGTAATAAATTCTGCAAAAGATGCAGTAATGACCAGCTGGATGTGAATTGGTATATGGCAACCTTTTTTACAGGCATACCTGTTTGAGCAGTACACATCTGTACACACTCTTAATGATGGCTTGCAGCTTTTTGTTTCATGGTTGGGTTTTTTTTTTTTTTTGTGTTTGGTTTGTTTGTGGGGGTTTTTTTGTTTGGTTGTTTTTGTTTGGGGTTTTTTTTAGCACACCAGCACAAAGTAATTTGGTATCTTGTAACGGAGAAACTGCTTATCCTTTTGCAAGAGTGGGCACTTTTGAATTCAGTAAAGACCAAACATCGGTTAAGTATTACAATATTCAGTGCATAAGAACTAGAACTAGACCTGAAATGCACAAAAAAATCATCACAGACTTCCTCAAATTTAGAAGATGAAGTAAAGCTTTTATTTCTGGAATTTGGAATCTTGGGTTATTTTTCTTGCTTACTTTCCTTTAAATCAGCCCTGAACAAATGATACTTCCCAGTGGCTGGCATGGTGCTTTGAGAGCTGGGTATTCAGGGCCCTCTTCTCAGCGCAGTGGTTGACTTAATCTGGGATTTGGGCCAAGTGACTGAATATCTTTTTGCCTTTTCCACAGCTTTTAAATCTTCAGTACAATTTATCCTTTCAGAGAAAGGATGATTGGAGTTATCTGAGAAAGCAGATGTTGCTTGTGCTGTTTTCCTGCTCAAACACAGCAGTAAGCACACTGCTTACTAAAGTCTTAATTTTAGTTGTTACCATCCACCATCTCCAGCCATACTGCTAGCCCAGTCTTCCAGATCACTACTAAAACCATTTTCTTATTTGTTTAGCACCTTATCCTCAATGAGATGAATATTAATGAAATTCCTGTTCCTTCCACTGATTTCAGCTTGTTCAACATTCAGTTTATGTGACCTCAAGCCACCTATATTTCTAGACTGAATTTGTAATACACTTGGGGAAACAAATGATTACTGGAAATAAAAAGAAAGGAACGTCAGAGTAGGAGTCAGTAATATGAATGACTGTGTTAATATATATGACTGATTGTTATTTTATTGCTTTTAATATATTACTTTTATTGATATTGAAATAATTAATTACACTTCATGGCTGTTACTCTTAACATCTGTAACCAGACCTGGAAAATGTACTGAAAGGATTTTTACTTATGTTTTATTGAAGATACTGTTTGTTAAAAGATAGTCTTGAAGTGGCTTCTACAGTAATAAACAATAGGCATGATTTTCCTGATTTTATTAATTTTTATTAAAAGTAGCTTCATTCCTCATTGAACATAAATAAGCAAAGCATTATCAACAAAAATTAACTCAAACAAAACACACCAAATCAATGACTTGATGTACTGTAGATGTTTAATACTTGCAATGTAGCCTATTCAGCTTTGAAGGTGTTGAATACTACTTTTCTCTGAAACAAAGGTGGAACATTATCATGTAGTGAATCAAACTGTGTTTCAACAAATAGAAACACAGGAAAAAACAAAAAGCAAGCAAACAAAACCAACCTAAACATCTCTCCATTCTCTTTGGTATTATTATGAATACATATATGAACATGAAGAAGCACAGACATCCAACAACCTATAGCTCAACTATGAATGAAAACCAATGATTTTACTGTTGCAAATAAAAGTAATACTAAAGTATATTAGCAGATTTTCAGAATAATGGTGCCCAATGGGTGCATTCATTTAATATAATGAAAGTAAACATAAACTGCTCATACTTATAAAAGTTTTGTGAAAACTTCCTACATAGATGATCAAGTAGAATTTCTTTTACCAGGGCCTTCTGTGTCTTTAGGCATAAGGCTGGAAAAACTTAGTGGGTCATAAAGTCCTGCTCCCTGTTGTTAAATGCAACTGAAACCTGTTCATAAATGCTGCAAGACTCATTATAAAATTGGCTAAGATTTCTCACCCTCCTGTTTCAGCTTGAAAACTGTTCTTGGTATTAGAAATCTCCTAACATCCATTTTAAAGTGTTCATGACCGTTTTACACCTTTTTACTACTGTGCCAACAGTATCTATTAGCTTAATAGCTCTTTTTTCTCCCTGATGGTTTCCACCACATGTGCTTACAGATATTTATGATTTTTCATATATATTATCTCCACTTTTATTTTACAGATCTCTATAGAGGTTATTCTCCAAGTTTGTTTTAGTTTAAATTCACAGTTTTTGAGCATGGACTGAATCCAGTATTTCAGAAGAGAATTTTCTAGCACCTTATATAATGGCATCAACATGTCTCTGAATCTATCACTTTTCCTGAAGCATGCTAGGATTATTTTTGCCTTCTTATAGTCACATGACAGTATTTGACTGAATAAGAATATTCAAGCCTTTCTTGCCTTCTGCTATTTCAGGTTGAAGGAAACATTTTATAGAAGAATTCTATTTAGAATGAAACTTTTGATGATAAAATTGCATCCCCCCCACACGTTCTTCTCTGGGCCTTCTGAGGTGACTGACAGAAATTACAGAAGTGATGGATGGACATTAACTCAGAATATCCAGAGCTGGAAAGGACCCACAAGAAGGAAGTTGAAAATCCAGTTGAAATTCAGCTGTTGGCCTTTACTCATATGCCTGAGGTAACTCAGGTAACCAACCTCAGTGATGGAGGTGCCTTAGATAACTGAGTTGTCCCATGTGACACATTTCCCCTTGCTACATCATGAAGAGTCACCTAGCTCAGTGTGGTTTTAAAAGGCAGGGTCAGTTAGTCTATTAGTCATGCACACAAATTATTTTTATATAAAACAAATAAAATTAGGAACAGAATTGGACCTTGGGAAACTGTGTTACAAAACTCATTTCATTCCAAAAGTTTTAAGCAATGCTTCCTTCTCTTTCAGTCCATCTGTCTTTGTCCACATTCAGCTCTAACAATATGTGTTCTGTTCTATTATAATTTTAAATATTATGTCATACAGGAGATTATTTCCTTATTTTAGAAATAACCTAAAAATTGGGTTATTTTTATTGCTTGGTTACAAGGGTAATTCTTTGAGATCTGTGGTGTAGGAGACTTAGCAACTGGTTTTATTTAACTGAGATGTAGATGTTTATGTGCCAGCTAGTCATCTCCTCTCCCTCCATAGTCATGGAGAAGAAATTGGTCCACTTACTGCATTTAAACTCTCAACAAAGTGGACCAGATGAGGCTTACCCTCCGATGACAAGCTTATAGAGAATGACTACATGAAGTTTATCTGTCTCTAGTTTATGTTTAAAGCTAGTGGAGAAAATTCTTTTTGTACATATTTAGAATATCTCAGTAATCTAAATAAGCAGGGTTTTCCCAAACTGGTCTTGTGAAGACTCTCATAATTTCCTCCAGAACAATGCCTTAAGGATAGAAGAATACAGCAACAGTGCTACTGGAGACACTGGTTAAGAAAAAAATCTTGGATATATTCAGGGTGATCATGGACTGCAAAATTATTTCCCCAATTGATTCTACTCTTTAGTTTCAAGGAAAAATTGGCTGACCCTGCACGCAACTCAATGGATATATTGACAATATATAGGTTGATATGTGTAAGTATATAAAATGAGAGTGGTTTAGCTGGTGTCTCCTGATTAATGAAGACGAAGGAGATGGAGCCTCACTCATAAATGAATTTTGTACCTTTTCTGAAATTTACAGATTTAAGTTAACATAAAATGGATGTAGCAGATCAGAGTTCTTTCATCAATAATAGCATATTATGGGATGATTAACAATTAATCATCAGGTTGTACTGTGAAGTCACAATTAAATGAGAGGAAGTTTGGAAATTATGTAGAACAATTGATGATATGTATACAATAAAGTTGTGGTATTTCAAAGATTGTAGATTAATTAAATGATGAATAATTATAAATCAAATTTTGAAAATACATTAAATTAAGCTAAGGCTTTCCTAGATACTGATTTCACAGCTTTTAGAATGTAACCTGGCTGACATTCTTGAGATATACTTTTCCATGGTCTTATAAGGTGATATATAGAAAATGGACTGAAAGAGATATACTCAGGACTACACATACATCTGTGAGTATGGAGTATGGGAATTTATAAGACATGTTCTATTATGTTTGTAGGAACTAGCTGGTAACTGATCCATTTCTCAACCATTACTGAAATGGCTGATACTGTATTCATTACTGCTCCATCTTTTCAGGATTCCTGTGTTCCAGGAAAATAATCTTTTCCACTTTCCATAACATATTTCAGTACTGTAAGCTAATAATTTCCTATCTTTTTGTGCTGAAGGAATGAATAAATATTGTTATTATGGTTTTAATGGTTGTTGTTATTATTGCTGTTGTCATCATCACCACCACTATTACTATTACTAATATTGGTATCATAGTATTATATATCATAATCTTACCTTGAATTTTACAGAGGTAAAAGAGGCAAAATTCCTAAAGTTTCCATTGCATGGAAAGTTTTTCAAGGCAGAAATATGTTACTACTTTGAAATAATGTATTTTTTATGTGACTCTATTAATATTCTTAATTCTGCCTGATTTTGTCTTAGAGAGGACCTGCTTTTTGCAATAGTATAGCTACTGTTGCATTCTTTTACCCCAATACAGAAAAATACCATATACCTAGATTAACTGAGCTTTATCAATTCCCATCCACAGAACAGAGAGATGAGATATTTTACTGACTTTAGAAATTTGCATCTGAGATCTACCTTTTCTTTGAAGAAGGAAAAAGAAACTAAGAAGCAGTTAAAAATATACAACACTCGGTTTTCAGCCCTCGCTCACTAATAAGTATACAGAGTTGCAGGAAGTAAATGAAATCTCTTCTTCAAACAGACTTTTAAATGCAAATTTTAAATTGTAAATTATCTTATAATTTGGAAATCAGTGCCATCCCAGCAGGTGAGAAAGATTTAGGCATCACTGGAATGCTGAAGATGAAACTTTCCAGACATGCTACTGTCAGGTAGATTAATATTTGACCTGAAACCTTCACAGTGTTCATTTCACTTCCTGCCAACCCTGTAGTATCAGTGATTATGCTGAGATAGCTTAACCATAGATGTCAGAGGCTGATCTGTTGAAGTGAAAACTCCCTGGAGAGAAAAAACTTAAAAACCCTTTCCAAAGCAGCTCGTGTGTCTTGCCTGGAAAACAGTTTTAGGGGAAGAAATTAAAGAATTTATCTTGAAAATGGATCTTGATAGGCACCTCAGAGTGACCACAGAAAACTTAGATGTTGTCAGAGATAGAACATACTCTGGACTGCCATACTGTTTACTACTTCACAGGAATTTGCTCAGAAAGCATACCAGAAACACTAAAAATTATTCAATCTTTATAGAAAATTCAGACCCTGTTTAACTAACAAATAGGAAAAGAACTGTGTCCTGCACATACCCTACTTCTTCTACAGAGTAGAACAATTATACTATATTGAGATGTTTGCTATCTTTTTCACTATCTTATGCATTTATCAAGTTCTTAAGGAGTATTTTTGTTTCATAAGGCCAAAATTCAACACCAGATGAAGATATGCCTTTTATTCCATTTCAGATATTGAGGAATCTAATATCTATAAAGGATGCCACATTAAGTGACCCATATTAAGGTTCTACTGCCCAAAAACACTTCTGGAAGTCTTCTTGGACTGAGGAAGTTATGTCTTTACATCTCACAAAGAATTTTGCATAATCACAGTAAATAAATAATGAATGTATGGACTAAATGAATGCAATAATAGTCTATTCTTCACCTGCTTTATGCTATTGTCATATTTTAGAGATGGTGGAGTGGTCTTTTTCTTCTGGAAGATGTATTTGATATTGTTGTTCAAAAATGAAAACTAAACTCTAACAAATATGTTATATTGAAGTAAATTCAGTTTACCAGCAAGATGTTCATTCTGGAATGAATTTTCTTTTCTTTTGTCACTGAGGATATTCAATTAATCAGGACAGAGAGCAGCAATGAAGAACAGGACACCCTGATAACTGAAAGTTAGGGGAAGCAAAATGTTTAAAATCATACCTGCACACTGTCATCATCTCAGTTACATTTTAGTCTAAGCTACCTCAAATAAAATGAGGCATTATGACCATGATATAAAGCACTATTTGATATCCATGTAAAATTAAAGTTACTGTGAGCCCTGTTTCTAATAATTGAAAGTATGTGTTATGTATCTTACCCTAAAATGAGATTCCTTGCTGGACAAAGGTTTTCAGATATGGAAGCTGCAATATACTCACTCTTCCAAACATGGCTGGGAGACAAAAAGTGATCAGAGGATCATCATGGGAGGCACTAATTTTAAACTCTTATTACAAGGTTGTTTGTCACTTTTCATGAATAGCAGATTTATAAAAATTACATTAAAGGGATCAGGCATGTAGAATATATCTGAGGCCTTATAAAAATTTTTCAATAGCCTCAGCAATCACTCTTCAAATTCTGTAAGAAAATTTTGCTAATTATTCACTTAAAATTTGTCTGGAACATATCCATCCTAAGACTCATATTTCAAAAGAAAAAGCAGTTAAATTTTAAAATAAAATATAATGAATGTACATAACATAGGCAAGGAGAGTTGAAAACCCTGGATTTTAAAGTCATACATTGGCTAAATATTATACCAGAAATTTCTCTAATAGTTTATTTTTTGCAGAGAAAGTTATTTTCAGACTTTGTTTATTGATTTGCACAGACAAAAACTGTCAAAAAACTTAGATAGAAAGATACCAGATTGGAGTCTGGAGAGGTGGAAGAATCAGAGTCTTTTGAATTGCTGCCCAAAAAAATTGCTAAAATATGTCAAATTGGTCTCCAAACCAAAAACACAGCCTTTCAGCTGCTGCTCCACAAGTTTTACAAGTGCCATATTGGCCATGAAACAAAACACAGTTTCTCAGCTGTTATTCCAATTCTTCACACTGAGCCCATACAAATGAAGTGTAAATAATATTTTTATTTTTCAGAATCAGCAGAGCTGAATCAGTGCAAATGAGGTAAAAACCCACTTGGGTCTGTAAGTGTAAAGGCTTGAAAGGGAGTGAGGATGTTATTAGGAGGAGCCTTATGGACGCTTATGTTCCACTGTAGATTGAACACGGCAAAGATTATTTAAAAACTTTGCTCAGTGATTGTTTCTGTTGTACTTAGAAACTCGGACAGGTGATGAAACTAGAGAGTTCAGAAAGATTCAGAAAACAAGAGTGAAGAGACTAAAGCAGAGAAATTCTCCCGACTGAGATGAGCTGAGGGACTGTGCGAATGAGGGAGACAAGGAGGATGTGTTCTGCTTCCTGCTACTGTCACACCAGACCCTTTCTCTTGGATGTGTTCAGAAGAGGTGAAGATTAAGAAGAAAACATAAATAAAATATAGAAACCAGACTTCAGAGAACTGACAAATTGAACTTCTGGGAAGAAACACACTTCCCTGTGTGATATCAGCCTGTGTTTTCAGGAACACTTGTGTGGCCCACTCATGGACTGCACTTTCTGAAAGGGCAGGGCTGTCATTCCCTTCTCCATCTCAGATGTTTCCCTCCCTTTTTCCCAGCTCCAGGAGTCATAACCCTATGCCTTTCTTTGTATTGACCAAGACAGTTTTTGAACTCTTACATAAATAGTCTATTTCACAGTCTAATAGGAAATCATCCATCTTTTTCTGGCCTTGGTTTGGTTTGTTGGTTTTTGGGTTTGTTTTTTTGTTTGCATGTTTAGTTGGTTGGTTGGTTGGTTTTGTTTGTTTGTTGTGGGGGTTTTTTCTGTTGTGGTTTGTTGGTTGATTGGTTGATTTTTTTGGTGGGTTTTTTTGATAGGTTGATGACTAGTCTCAGCTCAGAACTGGAGCTAAATGGGAATGTGTGGACTGGAATAGAAATAAGAGGACAAAGGGAGACAAAAGCCTGAATTCCACATTTCAGAGAATGAGCTGTTGCATCAGAGCATTGCAATTCTTGAAGCTGCACCTTAAGTACTTATTGGTGACACTGATACAAAAGGTTTAATTTCATATGAATCCTTACTTTTCTAGACAAAGGAAACACTGGTCAATGCTCTGACTTGGAGTCCACTTCATATACTTATTAGCCAGAGGCCGAGCTATAATAACTTGTATTTCAAGTGATTAAAGATAACTTTGAGCTATTAGCTTGTGCTTAGTTTACTCATGAGATGTTCTCCAAAAGCATCAAACACAAATTTTATTAACAAATAGTTGGAATGTATATTTAAAGTCTAATTTGTGCTAAATGTCTGAATTTTATAGAAAAAATTATCATTATAGATATTCTATTTTTATAGAAAAAATAAAACTATGAATAGGTTATATTTTGTATGTTAGCCTGTATGTTATTCAAGGGAATTAATATATAAAATAAAATTGTACTTGCAGGATATGGATAACTGTTCATAATTAATAAAACATAATAACAATATTTTGATTGCCATGGTTCAAGGGAAATTAATTGAAATTATCATAAGATTTAACATGCTTTGCCAGAAAATACAAAAACCTTTCATGCATATATATTATTGATATGGGAAGTGCAAAGTTTGACTGTTTTCCAAATTTATCATGATATTACCTCTCCTAACATATCCTGCCTAAATATTTTGATCTTCCAGAAATTTTACTTAAATATTCTTGATGGGGAAGCACAGTAAAAATTAAATATTATATTACCTTGATATGTCTTGGGCTTGATGTATAGTAAGTGATGAACTTTCCTCTACTTTTTAGTTGTGATATTTGTTTTAAGGAAAAGAGGATGGAGACATTCTAGTGAACTAGCAATCTTGGATATACCTTTGCTAGGGAATGAAAGACATCTCATCAGAATGGGAGGAATTTAAATGTATTAGTCTGCTGTGTTTGAGACTAAATGTGTTCTTCCAAACCTCCATTTTAAATGCAGCATAAAGTAAAAAAATAACAGCTAAGGCCCTGGGGAATCATAAGCTATAGACGAGAGATTAATTGGTGTCAAGTAGGGACTAGTAAAGGATCAGCTGATGCTAGAAGAATTAGGCTGCAGGAAACATTTTACAGTTGTCTTTCTCACTGAAAGCATGGCACTGTTCAACAGTCTAGTGCCTTTCCTTCTGTTAGCCTCAGTGAAGCTTTTAGGTGGGGAAGAAAGTGGATAATTAACATTCCATTTGGACGCCTGCAGACCAGCAGTCTAGAATATTAAATAGCTTTGTAAAACAGGAATGGTTTGAAGCAATTTATATTTTTTTTATTCTGTTTGAAATGTAGGTTTATATGTTTCTTGAAAAAAAATAATCTTTGCTCATAATTTCACATCTGCTTTTGATGTTTGAAACTAATCCCCTTGATATTTGACGACAAATTCCTAAACTGGAGGTGTGGAGGAAGAAGATGATAAAAGTGCTTCTACACATGTTATAACAAGCATCCCATGTCACTTGAGATCTCTGAGCACTATGTTGAAGGTATGGAAACCACAGGATATTAGTAATCATGGTGATTTAACCCCAGTAGGTAGATCTGCCCTACACAGCTGCTCACTCACTCTTCCCCCAGTGGGATGGGGGAGAGAAGTGGAAGGGTAAAAGTGAGAAAACTCGTGGGTTGAGATAAAGACAATTCAATAGAGAAAGCAAAAGCTGAGCACAAGAGTACAGCAAAAGAAGGAGCTCATCGCCCACTTCCTGTGGGCAGGAAGGTGTTCAGCCATCCTCAGGAAAGCCGGGCCCCATCATGCTTAACACTGACTTGGGAAGACAAACGTCATCACTCCAAATGTCTTCCACATTCCTTCTTCCCCCAGCTCTATATGCTCAGCACAATGCCAGATGGTCTCAGATATCCCTTGCATTGGTTGGGGTCAGCTGTCCCGGCTATGTCCCTTCCCAGCTCCTTGTGCACTCCCAGCCTTCTCACCGGTGGGGTGGGGTGAGGAGCCAAAAAGGCCTTGGTGCTGTGTAAGCCGTGCTCAGCAATGAATAAAACCCTGTGTTATCATCACTAGTTTCATCACAGTGTTTGCCATCAAAGTAGTCAAAAACTTCGGAAGCTTCAGTGTGGATATTTATGTCTAAACCAGTCAACTTATGTCTCCTGTATAGAAAAATAGAAACTATTTTTAAAATGTAATTCAGCTGACCTATAAGGAACATCTAATTGAAGAGGGACTAAATTGTGCTGGAAGAAGTGGCTATGTTTCTTGACTGCTAAGGACTCTAGGCAACTATAGACATCTGGGACACACAAATGGGTATTTGATCAAGTGCCTCATGTGACAGAAACAACTTTACTGTTTATATGATACTGGCATGGATACGGTTTCAACAGTCTGAGCTACTGTCCTGTACTACCTGTGAAATGGCTGACACTTGCTTTGTCCATCCCATCAGAAACCACAGTATTCCCAATCCAACTCTGTTGCCTCTCCTCTCAGGTTCACTGAAGATTACCAGATTTATCTAACTTTTAAAGTCCTCCTCTACAGTCACTGAGCTTCAGAGTCGAATATCTGGGTGGATATATGTGTAGATCCTCGTTGGAGTGTTGAGTGGTGGGATGGTCGCAGCGATATGAATTAGGCTCCTAGGTTAGACTTTCCAGTCCATGTATCTAGGAGAGGAGGGGGTGCTCTCCCCTGGTTCCCCCCCCGGCCACGTGGTGCCTGAGCCCTGGGGAAAGGACACAGAGACCACACAGCTTGGAGAGGGTGCGAGCAGAGAGAGAGAGTTTATTCAGGAAGCAGGGACTTTTTATAGTCCCTTGGAGGGGGTTCAGATTCTCCAATGGGGGAAAAGGTATTGTGTGGCTTTGGGCCAACAGGGATGAGGGGATTAACATATAGGCGGGGAAAGGTTTCAGGTAGCAAGGTGGGTCACGCCCCTCTCTTCCCTGGGGAAGGGTCGCAAAGGATCTCTGGGAAAAGCACGTGGTTTCGGGGAAGTGGTACAAATGGATTCTGGGAAAGGGAAGACATGGATTCCGGGGGGAGGACATACATGGCAAAGGTAAACATACATTTTAAAGCATCAGTTCAAGGCATTATCAGTTACATTCTGCATCATTTCAAGGTATTATCAGTTATGTTCTTAATCCATTCCCACAGTCGACCACAGATATCCTGCACCTGCTTTTTTAAGACAAAATGTGAAATTCTTCTATTTTTTCAGCTCTTAGAGAAGGACACATGCTAGTGAAAGAAAGGGTAGAACTTTTTTACTGTTTAGAAATTGTCAGAATTTCAAAAACAAAAATGCTGTCACAGGTACATCACTGAGTTGCCTTTTCCAGTTTTCTTTTGTATATAAATGAAAATAAATGAAGATTAATAAATTACAAATAGGGAAGCAAAAAGTTAAAGGTTCTGTCTTATTGCAGGTTTGCAAACAGACTTTATGTTGTCTAGACAAGCAGAGAATGTATATTCACCTTTCCTTTTTCCTGCTTTAATATCCATGTTTGGAGAGGGACATCCTGACTTTTTTTTCCTAAGTGAAATATGAAAACACTACACAGATCTTTTTGAAGGCGTATAGAAACAGGTTTTTTATCATTCAGAGCTCCCGAAAGGACCATTTGAGCATAGTCTTCCTGTTCAGAGAGGAAATAAGCATTTTTGTGACTCGAATGGACTCTGAATTCCAATAATTTTCCAGTGGTAAACTATGATTCAGTTTCCATTTATGAAGTGAAATGAGTGCTTAAATAATCAACAGCAAAGAGCCAGAAGTAGGAAATGAGCCATCCTTCAAAACAATTCCTGCTCTGTTTAGTTTGGACTTCATTCCATTGTTAAAGGATTTCCTTATGTGCAAGGTGTTACAGACTGGCAAGTTGAAGCCATTCTAGGCACAAGTATTTCATTTTATACTGTGTGTGAATTTGCAATACTTGTTGTTATAACTTTAAAAATCATCTGATACAGACACTAGCTCTTCCAGTGCTTTAAAGGAGAAGGCCATTATAAATAAATGTAAATAGAGCATCTCTTAAATTACATTAGTTTTAAGTAAGTACAAAAGCAGCCTTGCTTATTCAGCTTTGTTTAGCTGAGGGCAAACGGGGAACTTATTGTTTCCTCTATGATATAACCTCAGCAAATATCATTATCTACTGATTTCTCAGCTGCAAAGATAGTAAGACACAACAAGGTGATAGGAGTGCTGGAAGCTCTGTCTCTGAAGTATACTCAGCATTTTAGGTGGTTTAGATAGACTGGAAACACATCCTTTGGGATTAGACACCTAGTCACATCCAGGACTGGGAGAGGTTGCAAGAAAAAGTGCACTTAGACACATTGCCTAAAGGCTGGTTCATGCTGTTCCTCAAGGAGCCACCTTGTTACCTCTTCTCAGCAATCTGTATGTACGAAAAATAGGTGTTGAATGAAATGACTGATAGAAAAATTACCATTGTATGCAGTGAGTTCAGTTCCTCGTGGCCACTCTTCCACTCTGTCTTATTTATGCAAAACCAGAAATTAATAGTGAGTGCAAAGCAAAATTTAGATTCTGAACAGAGACACAAATTCAAATTCGGAAGCTAGCTCATAAAATTCAAAACAATAACTTCTACCTGATAGCTGATCGCTGAAGTACCCTAGATGTCAAGTGTTGCCAAGGTTCAGAATGTAACTGATTTGCCCTAAAAGTCATTTAAGGTTGATTTTGTTTGTGTGGGGTCTTTGTTTGATTGGAGTTTTGTGTGCATTTTGTAATTATTGCATGTTTCATCTTTTCTTTCTGATTTCTGAGTAATACGCATTGCTTGTTTTGCAATTCCAGGCAATTCACCCTCTGAGGTGTCTAAAGTGTCTTTTTAAACAAAAGTTTAAATTCTTTTGCTTTCTTTTGATTTTAGCAGCTAAGGTTTTGAGGAAAACAACAAATATTCTGACAGTTTGATAAGTCTGAATTGGA
Organism: Formicarius rufipectus; assembly: GCA_013399695.1. NCBI lineage: Eukaryota > Metazoa > Chordata > Aves > Passeriformes > Formicariidae > Formicarius > Formicarius rufipectus. The sequence goes on along the minus strand of VXAU01000944.1, from coordinate 122,146 downwards.
AATGGAGTTTTGACATTCAGCCTAATTTTTCTGTATTTGTTCCACATAGTTATTTGAAAGGACAATATTATTTAGCATGCTAGTCTGAAACCTGGATGAAAGACAAGTTGAGTGTTTTATAAGGCAGGCCACATATAAAATTTTCAGTGACACTGAAAATTAACTTCTAGGATATCTCATCTTTTTAAATATCTATTCTACATGTTACTTATTGAAAGAATGTTAGCTAATTATGATATATTCAGGAGCATTAGCAAAAAAAGTCTGTCCTTCACAGACATGAATGAACTATGCTGTGTCAAATATATTTCTGTCCAGGTGCACCGAATATGTCAGACAATTTCTGAAGTTTTTCCCAATCTAGTTGGCTATGGGTTCAGTGATAATGATTCACACAGTAAACAGTGATGTTCAGAGTGTTCATTAAATTCCATTGTCTGTTTCTTCTCTAGATAGTTATTTACCTTCATTTACAATAAGGAATTTTTAATCAAGAAGTGCTTTCTTAATTTGATTGTCTGTGTCAGGCTATTTTTCTGTGGATTTTCTTTTTTGGCAATAATCTTTCCAGCTTGTTCTTTAACTGTCATTTGCCTTCTCCTGTATTTTAAATCTATCATACTTCATGACAGACAGCCTTGTAATTTGGACTCTAATCATTTCTGATTCTCATGTTTTGACAGACACAGACTTGTCTTTCTGCACCTCCTTCCACACTTTCTCTCTTTATTCTACATTTGCTTGTGGCACACAATACTCTTTGCTTAACCCTTTCCTTTTCCATCTTCCACTTTTGTACAACATATTCACTATAAGCAGATATACTTGAAATTATGGATGTCTTAGAGAGATTTCCAGAAATTAGTCTGTTGAACTAAAAATGATGGTGTTTGAAACTATGTACAGGCATATTTTTTTCATGTTCTAAAGTTCCAACTGATTCAGTTTGTAAGGGCTTTAAGTAGAGATGATTTAGTTAACTAAAACTCTTTTCCTTCCTCTTTTTTTTTTTTTTTTTTGGTTTTAATATTAAATTCAATTTCTGAGAAAGTCTTGTCTGCCATTGTAACTGTTCTTAAGACAAAAACATTCCTACATTGAGAACAAGAGGATTCAAGTTAGAATCCAGTTGTTTAGTTCCCCCTACACATAGCAAGACCATACTAGTTGCACTTGTTGTCTGCTGCTGAGATAGAGACATTCCCTTCCCAGTAAGAAACCACATGAATACTGTTGTCTCTGATTCCAGGGAAAAGCCCATGATATAACATCAGCTGGGCTTCCTTGAAAAAGTGAGAAGATGCTTCTTCTTGGATTCAAATACATCGTGTTCTGCTCAAAGTCATGATTATGACTTTACTACATCATAACAGCAACTTTGTGGAAATCACCCTATTGGCAGCTTGGAATGGTGTGTGTCTCTCACATCTAGCCTGGGCAGAGGTGAAGATTTCCTGAGTATCTTGTCCTCATCCTTCCAATCAGCACAGACAACATAAAGTGATTTCTAAAATGAGACACATGTAGTTGATTTATGTCTTTAATGTTTTCCTGCACCTTTTTGTGTCTCAATATATATTTTAAATGTGCATATATATGAACAGATACACACATACAAACAACTAAATGATAACTATACTTTTGTATGTAACTGATCCAATAGTTTTCTCAAATAAGATAAATAGCTTGGAAAATGAGGGGAAACCAGTGGATGTTGCTCATCTTCACTTTAGGAAGACTTCTATTTTTTCAGCAGATCCTCATAAACTAACTGCTAAAGCAGGACTAGATAAGAGGACAGTAAAGTAGACTGATGTGACATCTCTGATGTGCCAGGCTCAGTGGTTGTGTTCAGGGGCACAACATCCAGTTGAGGGCCAGCCACCAGCAGTATGCCCTGAAGGAGGATAATGGGAACAATGCTGTTTGACATCTTCATAAAGGAGCTGGATGACGGCACAGAGTTTGTCATCAGCAAGCTTTTAGATGATATAAAACTTGAAGGAATGCTTGATATACCCAAAAGGGTGGGCTGCCATTCAGGCAGAATTGACAGGCTTGAGAAACATGCTGATGGGAATCTCATTAAGTCCAACAAAGGGAAATGCAAAGTCCTGTGAGAACTTCATACATCAGGATAGACTTGAGGCTGTCCAGCTGAAAAACAAGTTTGCAGAGAAGAACCTTGAGCTTCTAGTGGATGAGAAGATGAGTGTGAACCAACAGTGCGCTCTTACAGAACTCTGGGCTGCCAACACCAGCGTGAACTGAATAAAGAAAGCAAGTCAAGGGAGGTAACCTTTCCCTACTGCTCCACACTGGTGAGACACATCTGGACTCTTGCTTTTCTGGACCCCTGACAACAAGACTGACACGAACTTACTGGAGCAAGTTCAGTGCAGGACCAGAAAGATGATGAAGGGATGTACCATCTGTCATACGAGGAAAGACTGACAACATTGGGATCAGAGAATAGAAGACCCAGGATGATATTACCAGTATGTATAAATGCCTGACAGAAAGGTACAAAGTATGGAAACAGACTTCAAAAGGCTGTTGAAATACACAAAATTCTATTTAAATACAAGAAAACCCCCTCTTTTTCCTGTGAGTAGTCAGACATTGCAACAGATTTCTCAGCAAGGTAGTGCAGTCTCCATCTGGGAGATATTAAAGAAACAACCATACACTGCCCCGGGTAACTTGGAGTAGATCAGCCAGCTTTAAGTGTGGAGATTGAAGTAGGCAATCTCTAAAGTCCCTTCTTACCTCAACTGATCTGTGGTTCTGACTTGTACTTCTCTCTCACTTTACCACATCTGTTTTATGGACTGATTCTACAAACACAGTTAGGCAATCTCTGCAAGGTTTCTTCCCATGTACACAGTTTTGTCATGTGCAAAACATTCTTGCAGCATCAGCGCTTGACACTGGAGTTACAGCAACTTTTCCCTCTTTTTCATCTATACAACTGAAGTGATATGAAGATGTTCTCCTGCCCCTGAAAACTTGAAAGAGAATATTCTGGCAACACGATGCCTAAACTGTAGGGACGGACTGAAATTGTTCTCTTTGTGCCAGGGCTCATCATCTGTTTGCACTATAATTTTTGAGGCTGAGTTAGAAATCTGCACTGCAGAGTACTTTGTGCACGAGAAAGACAAGGTTGAGCAGAAATAATATTACAGTGGAAAATAATAAAATTACTGAGCTGATAAACCCTATCCAGAAGAAAAATGAACAGGAAGAAATAATTTCATTGTCTCTTCATGAGACACATTAATGAAACTGAACAGTACAGTACATCAGAACTACAGTGGCCTGTTTGGCATGGAATTTCAAGGGAAAAGAGGTGACAGCAGAAGATACAGCGGGGAATGTACAATTTGCCAAAACACTCTGAAGAAGCAAGAGAAGAAGGAAAAATACTGAGATGCCACTGCCTTCACGGGAGACCCATTCTTATCCTTAATTGCCTTCAGGGTCTGTAGATAGTCTTGTCCATTTCAAGGTTATCTTTCTGTATTGTTCATTGTTAGGAGCAAGACACATTTAAGGAAGAAGAAGAGAATTTTTACCTTTCTATTTCGATAAATACCTTTACTGGTTTATAAACCAAATATGGCATACCTGTCTCTGATAGCAATGCATGTATTTATACCCAATGCTATCATCTCTAGATATTTTGGAGATAAAATCTGAAACAATAGAATATTTAGTGGATTCTCAATACTATGGCTGAACTGTTGGACACAGAAGTAATGCCCAACGCCCAAGTCTGGACAGACATCTTGTCTGCCTCCTGGTAATTCTGTTGAAGGTGTGTTTCCCTATTTGTAAGCTGCAGGTTAGCTGTAAAAAGATTCACAGGTTATCAGCAGGGCAGATTATTTACATGGGAGAGTATCATGAGGGGCAATTTGCTGCAACATTCCTTCTCTTTTTGTAGCTAGTCTGCTTTTTACAAGAACTTCAGTTCTGAATGAAGATTATGGGCAGGGAGTTTCTTCTTCTTAGTAACTCATGGGTCTGCAGAGCAGTTTGAAAAATCATCCAGTCTCAAAACTCACTGCTTCCTCACTGCCTTTGCCCTGATTTTGCCTGTTTTATCTCAGGGGATGGGAGGGTTCTGATTTCCAAGATGGGATACAAAATGGAAGCAGGTTGTTCAGGTGTCAGCTGAGTTCTTAAATGTGTAAAAAGTATGGTGACCATGTTTAGCCAAATACAATTCTGATGAAAATAGAGTAGGCAATTTCTCAGTCTTTCCCTTTTCTTTATAGGTTACTGGGTTTGTATGAGAGTTTTGTATAAATGTATGTTTACATCACAAACATTATATACAAATCCTTTGAGTCTAATTGTTCCTGACAGTCTAACATAACGCCTCTGGAATAACTCCAACAATCAAATTTCTGTCTGTGAAAAGTCAGGCAAATCTTTGATTCCTTGATCTCAGTACAAACTACATGAATTCAGAAAACAATTCTAACAGTGCTGCCTCCAGCTATGATAGTCTTCATAAAGGTTGAGGTAAAGAGCATTGGCTGCAGGAAGATTTTGGAGAAGTCTAAGGCACACTAAGGCAAGTGTGACACTGCACAAATGCTCCAGCTGAGGAAGTAGCAGCAATGTATATTTTTCATTTTCATAAAAAGTTAGATTAATAAGAAATTATTTTCTGCTTTCATCCAGTTCATATTATATTACATACTGCAAGTCTAGTGCTGTTCTTCATTGTTGTGTGATTCTCTCAGTTTCAAATAAATACAAATTTAGGTAAAGGCTTTCAGTTCTTTTTCTACCTGTAAAGAAATGTAACAAGAGATGCCATAGAAGTACTATCATTAAATAATGAGCAGTTGGGAAAGTATGGGACAATAAGAATATTATTTCCTGGCATTTTCTTGAGAAAACCCACTGTTTTATCGTGGCCTTTAGGAGATTTATATTCTGTTTAAACTGTTCCTTTTTCCTTTTTTCCCCCCCTCTCTCATAGTGCAATGCTCTGAGACCAGTTGCCAAACAAACATGACGGATAAAATCTATTCTGGGGAATGTGCTGTTGTAGTTGCTTTGCTGGTCATTCTTATTTTAATGTTTCACATGCTGTATTTTAAACAACATCTGCCTTATCGAAGAACATCATTCGGAAACCATGTAACAACCTTTGTAGCACTTGGCCGTGTTCCCGGTGTGAGTTCCTCAAAAGCCTTGGCCGTGGGCCGCAGATGAAAGGAAAGCAAAAGCAACAAGATGGTTTGAAAAGTGGTCAAGCCTCAGCCGCGGCACAGTGACAAAAGCACTTACTCTTCCAGAACGGCTCCCTGTCTGTGTTCCCTTTAAAACCTCATGGCTTATGTGGCTAATCAATTTTTTTGACTCCATGCTTCTCCCGTGAGCTCGGTGGAGCCAGTGTCAAACATAGACCTAGACTATATTTTGGGATTTTGTTTGTTTGTTTGCAAGGTGGTAATTGGTAACATCATGGAAAGCCCTTTGAAACAGGTATGACAGTTCAGCTGACATACCTGACCTCTCTGACATTTTTTGGAAAAGGACCTGAGGGCTGCTGGTTGTTTACAACAGCAGCTGAACATGAGCCAGCACGTACCCAGGTGGCCAAGAAAACCAGTGGCATCCTGACCTGTATCAACAATAGTGTGGCCAGCAGGACCAGGGCAGTGACTGTGCCGCTGTACTCAGCACTGGTGAGGCCACACATTGAGTCCTGGGGTCCCTCAGTAGAAGAAAGACTTTGAGGTGCTGGAGTGTGTCCAGAAAAGGACAACGGTGCTGGCGAAGGGTCTGGAGCACAAATATGAGGGAGCTGGGATTGTTCACCCTGGAGAAAATGAGGCTTGGGGGGGGACCTTATTGCTCTCTACAATTACCTGAAAGAAGGCTGTAGGGAAGTGGAGGTTGGCCTCTCCTCCCAAGTAACAAAAAATAGGACAAGAGGAAATGGCCTCAGGTTGCACCAAGAGAAGTTTGGATTGGATATTAGGGGAAATTGCTTCACAGAAAGGGTTGTCAAGCATTAAATAGGATACCCAGGTAAATGGTGAAGTCACCATCCCTGGAGGTATTTAAAAGACTTGATGTGACATAGATGTGTCAGTTGGTGAGGGCATGGTGCTGATATCACCAAGGTTGTGGGTCTGGTCCCTGTATGGGCCACTCATTTAAGAGTTGGACTCAATGATCCTTGATTCCAGCTCAGAATATTCTGTGATTCTGTGTGATTCCATTTAGTGGTGGACTTGTCAGTGCTGGCTTCATGGTCGAACTTAATCATCTTAGGGATTTTTTTCCTGTATCCTAAAGGATTCTATAATTCTATCTTCTATTTTTCTTTTGCTACTAATTTGATTAAAAATCATTAGGACGATGTCAAGTAGTTTAGAGGTCTAAATATTAAGTGTGCATTGTGGCTCAATGTTACTCAGTTCAGCTTTGATAAACAAAGCATGTGGATATATGCTTAACTTTAAGCACAAACTCTCAAAATGGGACACACTTATTTGAAACTAAACATATGGTTAAGTGTTTTACTAGATCAGCATCTGAGTACTTATTTTGAGATTATGGTATTGGTTACCTCTTCTTTCCATCCGGTTTAAAGGTTTTTATTGATGGTCCAAAGGAAACTATGGAATAAATCAAACACAATCTTTCATTATTTTTTTTCTTTTTCTTTTTTTTTTTTTTCCTTTTTCCTGCAAAAATATCTTAAAGGAATCTGGAGAAGAATACAAAGGTGCACTCTGAACAACTGGTACAAAAGAATACCCTGTCTACACATTGCATGTGATATTGAATAATGCTGTACTTACACTACATTTTTTTCCCCATTTCCTTTCAGCCCTTCTGTTGTATTAAGTAATATTCTTGGCACTAACTGCCCAGATAAAGGATGCTGTTTCTGATGTGTAATTGGAGTGGAGTAATTCATCATTTAGCACTTCATTTCCATTAACATTCACACTTCATGGCTTATTACCAGTTACAAGAGAATGTGTCAGTAAACCAAAATTAGGTAACAAAGGCTATCTGTTTATTTTCATTGTAGATTTTTACCGTATAGATTCTTCCTTTCAACTTAGTCGACAAACTTCCAAAGATACTTCCAGATACGTTAAATGTTTGACAATTTTAATGTGGGTACTGTATTTCTTGTGCAATTATTGGCTGATGTTCTCTGAATACTTTACAGATGCTAATTGATTTGATCTCGGATACAAGTGAGTTAGATAGAAATTCTCTTTAGTTCTAATGAGACACAGAGAATGAGAAACTGCAAACAGTGCTAAGCTCAGTCCCAGGTGTTCAGGTGTTGCTGATCCATCCATGCTAAGGTTAAAGCCTCAAAATCCTTAAAAGTCAGTCAGTCAGCATTGTAGGTACTTCTGAGTGACTCATCAGAGTTACCCTTACCTATCAGTTAATCTTTCAAGGAGTTCCCTCAAGCAAGTATGATGTTTATGCTCCCTAAAGACTGAATTTAATGAATAAAGAAAAAAAAAAGAAAAAAAAAAGTATTTTGCTTCAACATTTGCTGGGATCTTTTTAACTGGAAATGTTCCCCCTACTTGTTTTTCCACTTTTCAAAAAGAAAGCTGACCCTGGAAACTACAGGCCTGTCAGTCTCAATTTTCCCTCTAGTAAAATTAGGAAGAAGACTATTCTGGGAGGTATTGAAAAACACCTGAAGGACAAGGCAGTTACAGCCACAGCCATTGTGGTTTCATGTGGGAAAGTCCTCCTTGTTAAATCTGATTTCCTTTTATGACCACGTATGAGAAATAAACCAGCAGTTTTATTACAAGCAAAATAATTTAAATAATTGAGCAAGGGTTAAAAATATAAGAATTTATGGTGTTTTTTTCGGTTTTTGTCTTATCTATAGGCGTCTCGTGGAGTTGTAAGGTACCGGGTCGTGTCTGGAACCAGTGTCAGGGTCCATCCAGCTGGAAACAGGGCATTGTAAAAGGTATATGGATAAGGAAGCCCCTCCGGCCACATGGTTGGTCATGGGGGCTGCCATCCTGACCAGGGCCCCACCTCCCATCACGGCACAGCCAACCAGAGGGAGGGGAACGCCCTTTCTGTTCTGTACTGTGGGTGGGACTTTAGAAACCTCTAAAAGCACCGGTTTTGAATTGGGAGGGGTGCTTTTTGGACCCTAGGGACCTGGGCACCCAGTATGTACTGTTTTAACATCTTCCCGTTTGCCTTACCTTTTTGTTTTATATTTTGCTGTTTCTAAATTTAAATAAAAGAGATTTTCCCCACAAAGGTAACCCACCAAGCTGATCAAGGGAAGCCAGTTGATGTAATCTTTTTGGATTTCAGTAAAGCTTTAAATACAGTCCCTCGCAGGATCCATCTGGACAAAATGTCCAGTACACAGCTGGATAAAAACAAGATCTGATGGGTAAGCATTTGTCTTATGGCTCAGGCACAAAGGGTTCATCGCTAGACTTCACGACCAAAGATTTGGGAGGGTTTTACCCACGCTTGCTGCAGGTGCGCTGATGGCTGATAAGGCCAATGTGAGACAGGCAAGTCCGGTTGCAAAAGGCACGGCAAGAAGTCTCCATAGGTGGTACTGTCAAGGCCCGGTTCTTTCTGTGTTGTCTTTTCTCCTCCAGGCTGATTCTGCGTGCTGTTTCAAAGGAGACAGCAGAGTTATAGATTGTGTGTCTCCACGTCTCCCAGTTGGAGACCAGAGTGGACCACTGATGGTGGTCAATATGGCCAAGGCTGAGGTGTTGTTTCAGTGAGTCCTTGTATCTCCTCTTCAGGGCTCCTCTCTTGCGGTGGCTGGCGGCGAGTTCACCACAGAGCACAATCTCAGGGAGGGGTGATCCTCCATCCTGGAGACGTGCCCTGCCCAGCACAGCTGCGTTCTCAGCAGCATGGCCTCGATACTGGTGACCTCTGCCTGTTCCAGAATGGACACATTAGCCACATAATCAGACCAGTGGATGTTTATGATTGTACGGAGGCAACGCTGGTGGAAGCGTTCGAGGAGTTGCAGGTGGTGGCAGTAGATGACCCAAGATTCAGACCGATAGAGAAGAGTAGACAGTATGATGAGGCACAAAGGGTTACAGCAATCTGGGAAGATCAGACTGATAATCTAATGGAGTTCCACAGGGCTCCATCACAGGCCCTGTGCTCTTCAACATCTTTACAAATGACTTGGATGCAGGACTTGAAGGGATACTGAATTTGCAGTTGATACAAAATTGGGAGAAGCTGTTGACTCCCTCAGAGACAGAGGAGCCTTGCAGAGAGATACCGACAAATTAGAGAGGTGGGCCATCAAAAACCAAAACCAAAAAGAAAACAAAACAAAACAAAAATAATCAAAACCATATGAAGTTTAACAAGGACAAGTGCTGGATTCTGCAGCTGGGATGGGGCAACCTTGAATGTTCGTACAGAATGGGGACTGAGGTGCTGAAAGCAGTGCCATGGAAAGGGACCTGGGGGTCTTGGTCGGTGACAAGTTGAATATGAGTCAGCAGTGCCCTGACAGCCAGGAGGGCCAATTCTGTCCTGGAAGGCATCAGGCAAAGAGTCTTCAGTTGGCTGAAGGAAGGGTTTGTCCTGCTCTGCTCTGCAATGGGGTGGCCTTACCTTGAATATTGTGTGCAGTTTTGGGCACCACAATGTAAAAAAGACATTAAGCTGTTAGAAACCATCCAAAGGAAGGCAACGAGAATGGTGAAGGGTCTGGAGGGGAAGCCGTATGAGTGGCTGAGAGCACTTGGCTTGTTCAGCCTGGAGGAGACTGAGGGGAGACCTGACAGCTGCCCACAGTGTCCTCAGGAGGGCAAACTGAGGGGCAGCACTGACCTCTTCTCTCTGATGACCAGTGATAGGACCTGAGGGAGCAGCCTGAAGTTGTGTCATGGAAGGTTTGGGTTGGATATTAGGAATAGGTTCTTTGGGCACTGGAACAGAAGCCGTGGGAAAGCAATCACAGCACCAAGCCTGTCTGAGTTCAAGAGGCATTTAGATAATGCTCCTGTGTACAAGGTGTGATTCCTGGGGATGGTCCTGGAAAGATCCAGACTTCGGTGGTCCTTGTGGGTCCCGTCCAAGTCAGAATATTCTGTGGTACTTTTAATAAGAGGGATTCCTGATATAGGGAATTAAAAAACTGATCACAATGTAGCACTTCTCCTGTGGGTATTTTTGATTGATTTTTTTTTTTTTCTGTTACTGGCTTGGTTTGTTTTGTTTTGAACACTTCACATCAATTGCATTTTTGAAGTTCTTGGTTTTTTATATATTCTTTAATATTTTTTACTTTTTTTTTTTTGAACCAGACCTATAATCGTAAACATAAAAGCAGAAAAAATATTATTTCTCAGACAGTAAGAAGTGATATTTAGATCCAGAAATGAAAGATAAATAATTTCAACTTAACTGAAATAAATTTGCTTCTTCACTGTTTTAAAAAATGACCATTTTTTCTATTTTGTAGTTAAATACTTCACAGTGCCATTTTCTTTTTGGCACACTCCCTTTTCAGAAAAGATTGATTTACTCCATTTCAGGATCCTAGCTAAATTTTTGAAACATTCATATAGTTAATAAAACAATAAATGATGTTTGTAGATAAAGAAATAGTTAATATATTTTCATGGAAAAATATTATTTCATTCATCCAACCTTGTTTAACTTCCTGTAAATGAAAGACTGCTAATGAGTTTTTGTTGACAATAGCTATAAAGTGCCAAATAAAGTTGCCATGTACTGCTTACATAAAACTAAGAGAAAAACAATTTAATATCTATCAAAACTTCATCTTCTGGAATTACAAACATCTTATTTAATTATTTTTTTTTTAAATATTGCAATACAGTTTTTCTTCATATTATTTTTAAATCATATTTGATAAATAATGGTAACATCTTTTAAGATTGACAGTTCATTAAAGCAGCTTACATTTGAAATTTTAGGGAACTAAACTAAAACCCAGAATCATAGGACAGTGTATTCTATAGATTACATCAGAGAAGATGTATGGAAATATTGCATTTTGTAACTCCTATAAATAAACATTCCATGCTGTGTTGAGATAGAGGATTGTCTGGAATTCTTATTAGAAACACAATAGATGCCAGTTTCAACTATCCTTTGCAGGAACCATGAATTCATTTGTAAATTTTCAAAATAATCTTACTTCAAGACATCTAGGAATTCAAGTAGTTAGCTTCGTTTTTTTTGGGTTGTGACTTACATTGACTTGTTGTAGACTAGAGATAACACAGAAAGCCTACGTATTTGATTTTATCCCTGAGTTAAATTTCTTGAATACTCTTCAAATTTTATTGCAGAGCAGGGCATATATAGGAATGACTATGTGTAAGAATGATTTAACATAAAAACTGTAGGTGAGCGCTTTCCTTTTACTCAACTTTCTTCTAGCTACAGAGTCCTCTTGCCTACCTGAAGTTAACTTAGCTATTTGCTCCTTTGCAGACCTGTAGATCTGCAAGCTGGTATATCAGGTTGGGACATTTATATTAATACTTCTCACAGCAAAATAACTCAGCATGACTTAGAGAAGGTGTAATAGAAATTGGAGATTTTTTTTTTCCTCTGGAGTAGTAAAGAGTGCATAATATGGGCTCTAAAGTAAGAGAAGGCTGTAAACAAATGAAGAAAGATCAAAGAAGAAAAGTGTAACAAGCTGTACAGATGAGAGTGTTATTTCAGAGGGAAAGCTCTTACAAGTGGAATATAGCTGCTAGGCAAAGAGAAAGTAAAGTATTTGCTAGTTCTCCATACATATCCAAGTTGTAAATACTGAGGAGAATGTTAAATACCAGGAAGATCCAAAGAGAATAACACTTTCAGTGGGCATGGAAAAAGGCAAATCTTGCATGAATTTTGAAAAAGGCTAATTTAAAAACAAAGACTAATTGCCTATAAAATTATGAGTTGGCCCTGTCCCTTAAGATAGATCCTTATAGAGTAATACAAGTACATGATATGACCTGCTTCGCATCTTGTGAGACAAATACCACCTTATTTAAAAAAATTGATTAAACTCTAGAAAATTTTAATCATGTGTCTCACATGGTCAGTCATATGTTTTGATGTGCAGATAATACCTGCATCAGACATACTAATATGTATGTACCCTACCTTTGCATGATGAGATTTCTATCTATGGTCTGATATACATTTTGTCACAAAATAAAAATAATTCTATGACAGGGGAGATTAGCATGATTCACTGTGAATCAAGGAATGGGCCACTGGCTGTATGAATTCTTGGAAACATGCTGTGCATCTCTAAGGTATGTGAAGGACAATCTGGCCTCAGTTAACTTAAATCCATAATAATTGTTAGCATAATATTACCAGAAAAGTTTACATAATAGATCATGTTTATCCTCATTTTAATGATTCTGTGGGAAACAAAAGATATTTTAATTTTTTGTGTTTTTTTTCTAAAAGGTACTGAACTATTTTACCAGTTTGACTACAGAACATATGTTTGATTAACTTTATGCATATTCATTCTTAAAATTTACACAGTAGCACTCACAACAAGTTTTTTCAAATTACAGTTTCTATTTAAAGTTGAAGGTGATAGCTTTCAAAAATTATCTACTATAAAAGATGGAGAATAGATGAAATCTACCATGTAAATGAAGGTAACCAGGTTCCAGGAAGCTTGATTTTTCCTGTCAGCTTACCTGTTAATTATTCCATCAATACTGAGTGATTAATTAGACAGTGTAATTGTTTTTCTGTTTCAGTGCCTTACAGTGGCCACAAAAACCTTTCAAATGCTGTAAATGACTGCATGTATATTCTGGAATGCCATTCCAGCAATTGTAATGCATCACATATTTTCCATAGTAAACAGAGAGGAGTATGAATAAACGCTGCACATTAAATGCACGCATTTCAAAGCCTGAACAAAGTGTTACTAGAAATAAAAACTCCTTGATTCTGACCAACACGAATCTCAGACTGATATTTTGGGCTGAGCTGAGATGCCAAAACTCAGAATATTCTGTGAAACCTGTGGAACATAGAAACTTCATTATTGAACTGGAACTGAAAAATTATGACCCTTAAAAGATGAAACTCAGGGAAACCGTTAAGATCTGATCACTTTGGCCTCCTGCTCTTCCTAAACAGCAGTGGCTTGGACTCAGAATTAACACCTCTGAGTAGTTGGAAATCAGAATTCTTAACCTAGATTGGAAGACTAAAAACTTTTTGAAAGATGGCATTATGAAGAAATAAAATCCCTGTCACTGATGAAATTACTACATAACTCTGTTTATTGACAAGTTATTTAGATCACCGTTTCTGTGTTACAGAATCTGTGACATTGCTAAAGATGTTGTCCTTGTTCCAGTTCCAAGAATATACCCCGCATTTATTTAGTAGCTTAACACGCCCAAATTAATGCACATTAACTGTAATTGTTGCATTGAATTTTAATGACTGTATTCAAGGCTGTATTCCTCCCTAAGCTATGATTACTGGCCAAGAGTTAAGAGCAAAGATTCCACTTCCTCTCATGTCAGAAGCTATAATAAAAGGAAATGGAACAACATCAATCTACTTTTCCTGACAGAGATTGTTAAGCATCTGGTAAATGCAGCAACTCTTGCTTCAGTTTCAAGATTTTAATCTTGTTGGAGAAATGAATTGCTAGGAAGAGCTTTTTACTGCTAGTCTGGTGACTCAACCACAGCTGAGATCAACAGAGCAGAAAGCCATGACTGATCAAGAGAACATTTCTCTGACAAAAGCCTCAGCTGACACAGCTTTTGTAGAGAAAGCTGTCTGTAGAAAATTACTTGGACTTTCCACCCCCAGACCTTCCCACCATTGGAAAAGGCAGTGGAAGGACCATCTGAGAACATGGATAGCCTTTCTCTTAAGTGGGAGATCTTTAACGTCTTTGATGATAGCTTTATGAGACAGACTAATACAATGATCCACAGGGAATTATACCTCTGCTGCTTATGATACGCCTCTTTACATTCTGTTCTAGTATATTTTGTCAATAAAACATTCATAGGAGAATTTCATGTCTCAAGAGAATTTCAGATCTTTTAGGTAAATTATTAGTGCAGTGTGCACATTTTTCTGAGATGCATAGAAAAGGAACCACACTTACAGAAAGGTGTTTCACTCAGTGGCATCAATTGAAAAGTAAGTTCTACACTCCCTGCCCTAGAATGTTTTCAAAAACATTTCAATATCTTCCGTCAAGGCCTTGCATCATGTCTTCAGCAATAGTCTTGACTGTGTAAAAGCTACTGTAATGGGTTTACATGGTTCATTGTGATCAGATCCCACTGGGAATTCTTTGATATTCTTCTCAGTTATGCACTGTAGTGGTTATTTACTTTAAGATTGTAAAGACTCTGCTTGTACACATGTAGGATAAGTGGGATGACACAACCTACATTGTACAAGAATGTAAATAGTAATGGTAACACCATGGCACAGTTCAGAGTCAGACTGAAGTTAATGAACACTACTTCTAGTAATTTCAGGCTTTTACAGTATAATTCATCTCGTCTCTGTTAGTCACCTAGATAAGGATGAGATGCACTCCAGACAAGTACCTTTGGCCAGAGAACTCCTTGTTGACATGTTTTTCTATTTACCTAAACAATTTTAACAGATACAAGATATTAGAAGTCCTTTCAAATTTCTGAAGCCCTGATACGCAAGACTCAAGCAGGTCTCATAGAGATGTTGGGCGTCCAGCTACATAATGAACTGTTCTGTGGAATAGGCAACATAGCATGTGCATCCAGCAGGGTACTCTGACATGGTGGGGGAAACTGCTTCATGTGGGGCTGCTTATGGAAAGTATCCTCACTGGCTGTCACATCCCTGGGCTTTCCCCATACTTCAGAAGCTCATGTGGCCAAGTTATGGTGGTTATGTCAAGTGCTGGAGCAGGAGACAACCACTTTTACTCCACTGTGCAGTTGTTTCAAGGTAGAAGAAGACATTCAACCATGTTTAGAAAGTGAATTTCACACCCAGTACCTGAGACTAGGCTAACCTGCAGTAATCTTTATTGATTTTGTCACTGTGAGTCCACTGCTCCCTTGCACATCATGACAGTCTCAGAAAAATTTGCCTGTGGATGTGATGTCCAGCCAGAGAAAGGAGGGTGTGAACAAGAAAGCCCTGCCTTGTCTTGGCCATGTTAACAGCTCCCTGGGGCAGTTAGCAGCTGACAGGAGCTAAATCACACCATCTAAGCTGTGCCAAGGGCTCCTTGTCTGCACCCTGTGCTGTATCCAGATGAGAAGTCATGGCATAGCTTTGTGTATGTTGTTTACCTGTAGGACTTGGCGTCTCACCACTTGATCAACAGCTTCTTATCTCAAAAAGAAAATTAGCTTTATGCAAATAGTATGTAGGTAAAAAATATCCAAAGATTGCCTCAAAAACTGGAGAATGTACTTTTCCCCACCTGAGATTTCTATAGTTACTCTCCTTTATAGCCTAAACGGCTGTTTATAGTTTTTATAGTTTATTTTAGTAAGACAGCATAAACATTCTAATACTTACTATTCCATGTTTGACACTTCTCCTGGATATGACAACTTTTTTGGCCTGTAGCAAAAAGTTGTATCTCCCTTTTTTTTTTTCTTTCCTTTTTTTTTCTTCTTTCCTTTTTTTTTCTTGTACTGTTAACATGTATCCAAGTTGAAGTTTTGTTTCCAAGTGTTCCTCGCAGTTTTCTTACCTGACCAACCTGAACTCTTTTTATGACCAGGTGACTTGTTTAGTGCATGAGGGGAAGACTGTGGATGTGTCTACCTGGACTTCAGCAAAGCCTTTGACACCATCTCCCTTAGTCTGCTCCTGGAAAAGCTGCAGCCCATGGCTTGGACAGAGGCACTCCGTGCTGGGTTAAGAGCTGGCTGGATGGCTGGGCACAGAGAGTGGTGGTGAATGGTGCTGCATCCATTTGGCAGCCAGTCATCACTGGTGTCCCCATAAGCCCCATCCTGTTTAATATCTTTACTAATTATCTGAATCAGGAGTTTGACTGTACCCTCAGTAAGCTCACAGAGAACACCAATTTGGGTGGGAGTGTTGATCTGCTGGGAGTTAGAAAGAATCTGCAGGGGGACATGGACAGATGGGATCAATGGGCCAAGGCCAACTGCATGAGGTTTAACAAGACCAGGTGCCAAGTCCCACAGTGGTTCAGTAACCCTGGGCAGCACTACAGTTTGGGGGCAGAGTGACTGGAAAGCTGCCCAGTGGAAAAAGACCTGGGAGTGCTGGCCAAAAGTGACTAAACATGAGCCAGCAGTGTGCCCAGGTGGTCGAGAAGGCCAATGGCATCCTGGCCTGTATCAGGAATAGTGTGACCAGCAGGACTAGGGAAGTGATACTTCCCCTGTACTTGGCACTGGTGAAGCTGCACATCAAGTACTGTGTCCAGTTCTGAGCTCCTAAATTCAGGAAGGACTTTGAGGTGCTGGAGCAGGTCCTGAGAAGGGCAACAAAGACGGCGAAGAGTCTGGGGAGTAAAGAGACCTATGAGAAAAGGCTGAGAGAACTGGTGTTGTTTAGCCTGGAGAGGAGAAGGCTCAGGGGAGACCTTGTTGGTCTCTACAACTCCCTAAAAGGAGGTTGTGGCCAGATAGGGATTGGCCTCTTCCAGCTGCAACCAGCAATAGGACAAGAGGAAATGACCTCAAACTGCACCAGGGGAGGTTCAGGATGGACATTGGGAAGAATTTCTTCATAAGAAAGGATGATTAAACACTGGAATTGGTTGCCCAGGAAGGTGGTGGAGTTGCTGCCCCAGAAAGTTTTTAAGGGAAGACTGGACATGGGATTTAGTGCCATGATCTAGTTGACAGAGTGGTGTTTGGCCATAGGTTGAACTTCATGATTTCAGAGGTCTTTTCCAACTTAATCAGTTCTATGATTCTGTTTCTCTTTATAATAAAAAGGAAGCTTTTCAAGTATCCAAAAGTCATCATAACATTGCAAACCCTAACTCACCTGGGTATAAAGCAGTCAAAGCCATTTTTCCTCCTCAAAATGGTAGCGTGTCCAAATTGTTAAAAACTAGTATCTTTGTTACTTTCCTTCTGATTCTTCCATTCTGGTATTTGAATTTTTAGGATTCTGTTTTGCTAATGCTTATTCATAGATAAATAAAATGAGAGCATAATATTTTTGTTTCATAAATAATGAAAAATGAAATTCCCTAATATTCATTTTACTTTATGAACAGGAACAAGTAATCCACACAGTATTTCAAGGATGAAGTTATAATACAGAGGATACAGAGTACTGTTCCCACTTTACTATTTGTTGTTTGTATTTTTTTACCATAAACAGTATATCTCTGATCTCTCAGTTTTATAGCCCCATCCATAATCTCAGAATAATATTTTCCAGACACATAGAACAGCCATATACAATATGGTTATCATCAATTTTATTTTGGATTAAGGAAAACCAAACCAAAACAAATATGTATTTTATAAAATGCTACAAATTATAACTCTCTTGTCTACAACGAAAGCAAGTAAATGTGTGAAACAAAGAAAAGAAAGACATAACATTGAAAAAGACAATTCTTCATACTCACTGTAATCCAACATATTTGTTGCTATTTTATTTTTTCTTACTTCTGTGAAGACTTTAATATTTATTTCATGTATTATCTGATATCTCACAAAATTTTTGTAAAGTAAGATAACATTATAGCTGATTTCAAATTTTGTGTTTAATCCACCATTGACAAGTAAAACACAGCCTTTTAGAAACCATGTGTTTTAGACATAGCTGTCCCTCTTGTAGGGACTGATATGGAAGTAAAGAAAACTAACCTCAAGAATTGAATGCTATATATAGGATTCATTTTTTGCCTGCTCTTCTGTTGGCAATTGTGGTCATAACAGGCTTAAGAACTCCAGCAGGATATATTTTTTTGCTTCCTAAGCCTTTGGAGCACTATCTATTTGTAG
Organism: Formicarius rufipectus; assembly: GCA_013399695.1. NCBI lineage: Eukaryota > Metazoa > Chordata > Aves > Passeriformes > Formicariidae > Formicarius > Formicarius rufipectus. Next base: position 104,126 of record VXAU01000944.1, on the reverse strand, counting down.
GTATCATATATTACCTCTGTGTGGGGCCTGCAGATGAAATCTATTCCAGGAGTAGTCCTTGTTGGTAGATTTCCAGAAAGCCATCTGTTCCCAATGGAGCATCTTGTCTGCCTTCCCCAGCAATTAGAATGCAGCAGATAAAGTTGCAAGGCATAAAAAGGGAGAAGGACATGAAAGAATAGAAAATTATATATGAAAATCTTATTTGTTTGAAGCCATCTGATAATAAACTGTTAAAACATAGAGGCTGTAACTACCTGAACAAAAGGATTATTTTTTTTTTTCCAAACTCTCTGTAATAGAACACAGGTCCTGTGATAGATACACTCCCCACCAACCATTGTTGCTTGGTTAAGTTCCTCACTGCCCTAAGTTTCCAATGAATCAAAATGAAAAACAATAGACGTGTATTTTACTCGATGGAGAAAACAATGGTTGTCACAAAAGTGTTTCCTCCTGAAAGACATTTAGATTTGTGTCCCAAAAAACAGAGCTCATTTTAGGAGTTTTAGTCCTTCTGATTTTCTGATTCTGGTACAATTACATTTTTATCTGAAAAATCAAGGAATTGATTATAATACGAACATACATATAAATGCAATCAGTAGTCTCTGATAGATCACTGTGGATTACAATTTTAAAGCATAATTGAAGAGACAGATATACCTTTTTTCTTTTTTTTTTTTTGTGGACATAAAAGAACACAAAGGTGGAACTGTTGAACAATATTTCCCTCTAAAAGATGTAGATATGGTCCAATCCTGATCACTTGGGTTCCTTCTACACTTGACAGAAAGAAATCAACATTTCTGGAAAGTTTGAACTCTATTACATTTCATGCTTTTCTTAGCTAAATTCTAGAGCTCATAGGAGCCGAAATAACTGAGACTACACTACTTGCATTTATGCAGTTCTCATTAAATGAGTTGAACATTAAGCCAATTAATTTTAGAACTAATTTTAACATTTAATTTTATTTATTCTTTTGATCTCTCTGAAAATTAAATGTAAATGTTAAGGGAGGACTTAACAAAAATATGAAATTTTAATTTTGTGCATAATCTCATGTCAGGTGTTTGATAGAGAAAGGACTAATTCTGAGAGAAATTTACATATCATGTAATGTCTTTGGGAGAGGTAGAAATAAAGTTAAAAGCAGTGGATTGATATTCTACCTGAATGAAGCAGTATATCTAAAGAACAACTCACAAACACTCAATTTGGATCAAAATTTCTTTAAAGATTCTCTAAATCAACTTCTCTGGAGGTTGTATTATAACCTGCAATAGATTCCAGGATCAGCATTGAATTTGAACATAGAAATGTCTTGAAATTTTTAGAGTGATTAATACCACTGGGAGTTGTATCACTGCAGGAAAACCTCCCAGTTATGAGTAACAAATAAGAAATTTCTCAATAATTCAACTAACTAAAACAATTGAGTACTGATCTTGGTAGAAGTCAGTTATTCCTGAACACATAGTTTTACATTTTACTGGTTTCATGACTGTATAGGGAATAAATCCATTTTTGCTCTCCTTTTCTAAATCAATGCTATTATAAAAGATTTGGCCATAGAAAATAATTTGAATTAGGTGACATTAAGATTATTCCAATTAAATTATATTGAGGAATAAATAGAAAAAAAAATAACTCAAAGTTCTTAAATGAAAGGACAAATAGGACAAATTAAGAGACTTAAGGAGTGAGGTCAACACATATGCAGAAACTGGGAACTGAAATGTAAAGCTGTCTGAAATTTCTTTCAATCTGATTTATGTAGACTTCAGAAATATTTAAGGATAGGAAGGATTTTAAATAAGATTCAAAACAAACAGGGAAGGTTCCATTTATAATTGAAATGAAAAATCACATAAGAGTTATTTAGGAATAATAAGACTCTATAAGGAGTGGAAAAATACATTTTGGAGAACAGGAAATTTAAGAACAAAGTTTAAAGCCCTTGCCAGAAGTCTAATTTAGCTTGTCATTGCAAAGGAAGTTAAAACAAATAATACAGAGTTTCTCAGCCATATGAGCAGAATAAAACAAAGGTAAACTTTCTGTGAAGTGGGGAAAGAAATGAGGTTCAAATGAAAGTATACATTTTTTCCCCCTCTGCTTTTAGACAAAAATGATTGATTGATATAAAGTTTTGATAATACAGGCAACTAGACTACATGGATTGTCTTGCTTGTAGGAGGGATGTCTAGTCCCAGTCCAGATAAGGAAACTATAATATCCTTGCATAAGGCATTGGTCTGATTTCACCCAGAAAACTCTAAACTCTCATACTAGATAGGGAGTAAGAGCAGAAGATTATAACTGGGGACATGGAAAATGTACATTTAAAGAAGACAGTAAAGACCTTGAATTTATTTAAAAAATAAGATAGGACTGAGAGCAACAAAAGATCACTGGGAATTCCAAGTCTCCTACCTTTATTTAGCACTAGCTGTTTTCCTTCTTTCTTGCTCTCTTCAATCCAAGATTCTTATATACATATTTATATAAAGGGAGTTTAAGATGGATGAGAGGACTGATGTGTATTCATGTCCAGGACATGGCATCATCTAGTGGTTAATGCATGAACCTGGAGCATGGGCTCTGCCCCTCTCAAAACTACAGGATGCTCTATACTCTCTTTGTCTGCACTCTGGGTGAGTAAGTGTCATCTACTCTATGAGAAAGGTACCATGGGTCTGGACTGTGACAGGTCCGTGGGTGTGGCATAGGTACACACATCTGGGACCTCCCTTCTGGCCATGAAAACTAAAGTGAAGCACTCAAGAAACTTTCCTGGTAAGTCTGAATAATTCTTTAGCATTAGGTGGAAAGTTAAAAACTGACTTGCTGTTTGAGACTTATGGTTTAAATACAGGATTTAAGTAGGTTGTATCTCCCTCCTCTATGACTGAAAATCTTCAAAAAGACTTCTGTAGAAGGAAGTCAATGAACATATGAAGACCTTGACAGAGAATGCTTAAAATTTCTGAAAGGTTTTGACTTGGACCACCACTGAGGACTCGCAATTAAATTCAAGCTGTTATGTCATCACAGGAAAGGTGTTCTTTCAGAATTATTAACAGATTAATAATTAGGAGATAAAAGGTACAAATTAATGGAAGGAGATTATCAAATGAGTCTCCTAGGATCTCTGCTAGGATGTGTGTTATTCAATATATGCATAAATTACCTGAAAGCTATGTGGAATAATAATGAAATGACAAACTTTCCTTATGAATCAAAATTATTCCTGACTGAAGAATTGAAGAAGGATTTAATGATGCTGAGTGACTGAACAATAAAAGAGCATATGAAATTAATTGACAGTAAAGTCAAAGAAAGGCACAGGGTGCCTCTCCCCTGACAGTGAGTTATATGTGCAAAATATTGAAATCTAAGGTAGCCATTGCGATGCAGGAAAGAGATCTTAATGAGTGTAGGTACCTGGTTCCCTGAGAACTTCTGCTCAATAGCTTGTGACACAGAAATAATGTTAATATCATTAAGAAAATACTAAAGACAAGAAAAAAACTGGATAAATGGGTATTGCATGGTAATAGGGGTTACAATAACCTGTTTTGAGTACAATGTGTAGTTATAGCGATTCCATCTGTAGGATGACAAAGTGGGTTGTACTAACTTTGGCATCTATAGGAGGGAAAAGTAAAACTAATCAGCTTTGAAAACAAATGCTTGAAAATGGGGTCTATCCTGCTGTCTGCTTATAGATGAGCTGTATCTACATGTCTATAGATTGGTGTCTGTTTGATTGGCATCTCTCAAATAGGAAAAGATATGTAAAAGTTTTCTAGGGAATTACGGTCCACTGTTATTTTTAAAAGAAGAACTAGAGGTGACCAGGACCACTAAAACAAACAAAAGAAGTACTTTTCCTTACAGTACATAATTACTTTGTGGAATTCATTGCCACAGGATGTTGTGGAAACTAAAATTATCACTGGATTCACAAAGGACTAAACAGATTCATAGCAGAGGGGCTATTAATCACAGTGGTCTGTATGTTGCTTCCAACTCCAACTTAAAATGCTGGTTGTCAGAAACTGAGAAATATTTGAGAAGCAGGATCAGTCTGTGCTTGTCCCTTGATTTTTCTCTCTACACCCCCCTCTCCCTGTGTATCTTTTATCTCATTTAAAAAAAAAAAAAAAAAGTTTTTTTAATATATTTTTCTTTGGAGTACTGTGAATGTTTCCAGGATTTTATGCTCTAGTAGGTTAAACAGCATGAAGAAAGGAGACTTCCAAAGCCTAGGCTTAGCTGACTCTACAAGAAGTGAGCAGCACTGATCACAACACATGTTTAGACAGGATAACAGAAGAAAACTGATGAGTGAGCAAAGGAATACGATTCTGGGCTGTCTTTCAAAGTGGAATAGGGAGAGAGACCCTCTAAACGTGGTTCAAAATGAAGAAATAAAGTATTTATGCATAGAATATGAACAACATGTTTGCCTGTGATGATGGTTATTCACTGCAAAGTTTCTTCTAGTCCTGTGTCCTAAACAGAAACCTGAGCCTCTTGAGACAGCCCATCACTAATTGAAATACAGAGCTGTATGCACGAAGCTGAGCTCAGTTGCTCTAAGTTCCACCTTTGAAGTTGTATTAACATTAATGATTAAAAGAAAGCTAATGAAACTTGAGGGAAGCTGAGATGGCCAGGTCATATGTATTTTTATGATGCATTATTACCACAAAAGAGAGGAAGGATATTTACAGTGAATAAAGGTTTCTCTCATCCTTTGCATGAGTTCTTGTGCTACTGAAACCAGTTCACACTATGGAGAAAAATGTTGCCCTTGGCCATGTCTTAGCAATATAAATAATACTAGTTCCACTGTGAGAAAATTTGTCCCATATTGTGTTTCATGGTCACATTTATTAAATTTTTATGGGTAAATATGTGTAGTAAACTCCAAACTTATAAGACTAAAGACTAATGCTTTTAAGCCTGAAGTATGTGTGAAACCAGTATAACTGCACTTTCTTCATCAATAATTAATAAGAATACTGAATTAAGTTATCCTAAGTAATCAGAAAAATAAAAAGGAAGACAGCCTGGAAACCCCTTTCCACTCTCTGCTCTGATGGTTAGGGAGTTCATAGAGTGCTTCAGGAGAATCAGATTGCTGTGCCTTGACACATGGTCGGCTGAGTTTACAGTGTGTCGGGATGTACAGCTGTGTGAGAAAAGAGCAGCACTGATCTGATGATGGTATGGTATTTTGCCCTGGTGTATTTTTTGTATACACCCTGGAGGAGGAGGCAGAAGAACTGTGAAGTACATACAATATCTGAGCCATTGCATTTCTGCCAGAGGAGCACCTGCATTGTAAGTTGCTCTGTGCAGCACTAATGGGTGGGATATTGTATCCTGGATAGGTCAGTGGTGTCGATACGTTGATCTTTCTTATTTTAAAGAAAAGGATAGGCTAATATCACTGCTCTGTGTGTGTATTCCACAGACACATCACCTTGCCTAGATCCCTTAAAAAAAGTTATGGACCAGGGTGTTTTTGAAATTTTGAACTGCTTCTAGTTAAACCCAGTGAACTATTGATAATGGTTTAATTTTTAAACAAGTAATTAGTGACAAATTCTGTTAAGAAAAAGAGAAAAAATGAAAAAAGCCAACAAAACTTGCATTCTAAATTTATCTGGAATATCTGGCATTATTATAAAACTATGTATCTCTATGTGTAATGCAGAATAACAGTAATTGCAAGGAAATAATGCACTGGTATGAAATACAAGTATAAGCCTACTTTATTTATGCAAAAGGAGTTCAAATGCCCTCCTTAGACTATTGAATACAAGAGTTTCACAACGGTTTCCCAAATTCAATTACTAATTAATGAAAAGGATGTCTTGGGAAACTCCCATTTTTACATTCCTGTGGTAATTTTAGCAGTTACTTTAAAGGAACTGTAAGAACAGGAAAAACAAAAAAACACTCACCTTTTTTTCAGCTGCCAAAAAATCAGAGCTCATAATAGTTAATAATGCTGTTTTATAATGTCATCTCTTCCCCATCTGCTTTCTTCCTTTCTTCCCTTTCTCTTGTTTCTTTGCCTCTTGGTTTCCTTCCTCTGTTTCCCTCAAAACATCCTATTTCCTGCTCCTCTTCTGCATGAAATCATGTTTCCCCATTTCACGGTTCCCAATGGTGAGACCCCCTGTTCTCTAAAAGCATCCTGCCTGTCTGACTCATCATTGGCATCCAGGGAGTGGACATTTCCCTTCAATAGCTGTGCAGGAGCTTTCAGTGTAGCTGCTATGCCCATTTCATCAGAATGACTTCCATTTCTGCCCCTTTCTCTTTTGTAGAGTTGTACTTCCTCACCACCAAACTCCTGCAAAACAGTTTACTTATTCCTCTCTAAGAAACTAAATTCACTATGCTACTTGCCTTGCTTTCCATTATTATATCACTATTAGTCCAGCTTAAAGCATCCCACTTCTGTATGGCTGCTCCAAGCAATGAAAAACAGGAGTTAATTCATGATGAAGAGGAACAGAATTATTAAAATATCATTTCAGCTGTATCACTGATCCAGGCAAGATAATATTTTTCTCTGGTTACTTCTTCATTATTGCCAATGGCAAAACCATCCAGTTATTTCTTCCCCCTGAAAAAAACATTCTTCAGCTTATTTAAAAGTATATTACCCAGGTTTACATGGTACTACCAAACACAGGGCACTCCACCTCATTGCTGTCTGTCTTAATAGGTTAACTTCTTGAGTCTTACATTCCTGTGGATTGAGCCTTCATTTTTGACAACCTTGAAAATGAGAAGTTTTTTTCACCTCTTTTGGCCCTCTGAAGTGAAAGTCAATCTTAGATAAGAAAGTAATTTGTGTATATTTTTAAATTTTCTGTTAAGTCTCCATTGTGACAACTTGGTCATGAGGAAAATAGAAATTGTTAAAGACTGAAAATCTATTTTTCCAGTTAAAACATTCAAGATTTTTTTATTTAAAATTTACTTTAAAATTATAGCATAAAACCAAGCATGGCAGGTTTTTCAGATGAATGTCAAAATCATTACTTCTGCATTGAAGATAATTATGGTTAATATTCTACACATAACTGTGTGTTTTTCATTGTTTTAATTTTTTAACCACAACCACTTCTTGCCACACTGTTCATCTGTTTCTCCTTGTTTTCAGAACCCATCAAATGCAGCTACACAAGTCATCTCTCTCTCAAGTAAGTTTCCTAATAAAAAAGACTGAGAGAAAAAAATTAGAAACAAGAAACCAACACATCAACAAAGCAACAGAGACCTCTCAAGTATTCTTCACTCTAACCTTGAATCACTTCTTCTCTGTTCCCCAAATACCTTTGGTCACAATTGACTCCAGCAGCTCAAGTTTCCATGAACTTCTCACAGGGAATGTGACTGGCTTTAGAAGGCCAACCCTGTCCTTGTTCTCTATATTCCTTCAATGCATGAACCTGTTTCTGCCACTGTTGTTATGTCCCAGTTCATCTCTGAAAATATTGGAAGTCACCTAAAATGTGGCTTAGCAGTATGAGAGGATTGGTCATCTAATTTCAGGTTTTGAACCATGCAGACTTACAGGTGGGTTTGTACAGCCAAGCAACAGTCTAAAAGGGAAAATGTGTTGCTACAAAATTCAGTCACTATGCCTGGTGAATTCAGATGTCTATTTCTAGCTATTGACTAAGAAAGTGTAAATCTATTCAAGTTTGGTAAGAGAAGTCCAGCTCTTGGTTCACAAGTGATACTTAAGGAACCCATGCCATGCATCTCATACTCGGCAAGTATACTTAGTAGAGAAGACATCTCTTCTTCACTTCTTTACACTATAATTTACTTCTAATTGTTTTATTTTTCTTTCTGGTGGACAGTGCTGGCAGATCAAATGTGATTCCTGTTGGCTACTCTCTCTGTTCTTTGGTGGATCACTGAACACTTAACATCAGCACCAATTACAGGTTCCTTTGGTCTTCCACCACCAACTGACTGTGAAGTTTGAGTTAAAATCTACTACTCTGGAAACTGATTGGATCCTGCCTAAAATTACTGCTCTGCTAATTGACAGGAGAAATTTTTCATTATTACATTTATCTCTCTTAAGTAAAATCAGCTTTTATTTTCCTTGTTTCACAGACCTTGAATTATTTGGGCTTAAATTGAATTAATACCTTCTACACAGTTATGTGGTCAGGCAGAACTATGAGTGAGAGCCCTCTTCCCCTGGTTTTTAGTATTTATGATAACTACATTAAAAGTGATTTTGTTTGTGTGTTTGGGGGAAGAAAGGAGGATCTGTGAGGGTTCTTTGGTGGCATTGAAGTTCTTATTTCTACTTTTGACCTACAGCAGGAAAAGTTAGACACATGTCTACTAAAAAACCTGAATTCTTAGGCTTTTAGATTTCTTAGAATCAGAAAAAAAAAATGTTTCTGCATTTAGAACCAGAGAAGACTATCACAGTCAACTTCTCTGAGTTTCTGCTTAAGACAAACCAAAAAATCTCCTATAATTTCTATGCCTGTGTCTTCTGTTGAAATGCAGCATTACTTCCACAGAAATTTTAAAACATTGCTCAGCCATTGTGGGACACAATGAAATTGTGAATATTGACAGTGTTCAATCCAGTATTCATCATTTTTTCCACAACATTTGAGGTAGTGATGGGGTTGGTAAATCAAATGCAGTATCTCTGGAGGTCCACAATGTAACCTCATAATAAACCATCTGCTCTCATCATGACAAACAGCCCTGTAACACATTGTCAGTATTTACAAATGAATAATAATAGTAATAATAATACTGATAGATCTGTTTCTATAGTGCTTCCAGCGGATAGCAACTGATCACGCTTACTGCCTCCAGGAAGCAATGCCAAAAAGAAACAGATTAATCTAACCAGCTGTGGGGCTATTTTTGAAAAGCTAAGGAATTCAGTCTGTTGCTTTCTATTCCCTTTAAAGGTGGCATAGCAGTATCTAAAAGTTATCCATAGAGCTTTCATACAAAAAGGGACTTTAATTTGCTCTTTAAATGTCTGAGGGAGCTGCAGGTCCCCAGTGCCTCAGAGAATACTTTAGCACATGTGTGATGCACACAAACGCTGCTCCGTGCCTGTTGCCTGAGACCCAAGGCCCCTGTGCCCGTCACTTCTTGCGCTACAGGAAGGCAGAGCGTCGGAGCGAGTGCCTGAGTGTCAGGGCTACAAGGCCCAGGGATGCCCGAGTGCAGCATCCTCGCTCCAAGGCTTCTCCTGCCTCAGCTCTTATATGGATGTGAATGCAACATCACAAGTCCAAAGCCTCTGGCTGCCAAAACTCTTATGCTGCAGTTCGAAAGCCGGCGCAAGGACCTTCCTTCTGTTGAGGCCATTTAAATGAGGAGGGCTGAAACTTAGGAGGGGTGTGATTTGGAATGTCTTGCTGAAACACGCTGTAAAACCAGTCTTCAGAAAAAGAAGAAATGCTATAAAAACTGTTTTGCTGTATAAGACTTGGCAACTCTTTCTTCCTCAGCTCCTCCAGCAGCTTTCTTTCCCCCCCGTTTTTTCCTCTGGCAATGAGCCTTAAAAAGACCTCAAAGACATTTATATGCTGACCAAAGAAACTCTTTCTATAAACAAGCAAAGAAGGGTTTATATTAAATGTATGTTGTTTATCACTGCCATTGTTGCAGTATATTAAGATAACAGGCGAGACAGAGCATTGACAGCTCCTAAAGCCACTGAATAAACCTAAGCCTGCAAGTAATGTGCTGCCCGGGGCTCCTTAAAGCTACTGCCTTGGTTTTCCTCCTGTCTATGCTTGTTGATTTCTATCAAAATGAGTTAGAAAGCAACTCATCATGCCTATATAATTCCATGCACACTTCCTCTCACCTCCAAACGGGAAGGTCAGTTTCTGGACAAACTTTGTTTCTACAGCTTTGAGAGAGTCTGTTGTGTTTCATTCTGTTTTGAGTGGTGTAATTATCAGTAATTATTGGGAAATGAGCAGGAGTCAGAGGCAATTCCAAAGCCACCCAGAATAAACTGTGCATTGTTGCAGAGTTGGAGCATGGCTGTTTTACAGAATTAAAATTCTGAAATAGTTGAAAGTGACAGTTTCCTTTTCAGGGAGGGAAGAGGGCAAAGAGTTATGCTGCTGTTTTAAGGTTAATCTTCACATTCAGGAAGAAGTTTGAGCTGGAGAACTCAGGGACGTGGAACAGATCACTGTGTAGCCCCTTTTTCCTTTTAAGTGAATCTTCTTGGGTAGGTACTTTGTTTCCAGAGAAAAACTTCAAATGTCAGAACAGGTGAAAAACTTCTTATAAGACATGTATAAGGCAAACAATGAAATTTCCTTTAGAGAACACAGAATTACAAGGGAAATTACAAATAATTAGATTATTCAGTTTTAAATGACAGCTTTTGAAAAATGAGGTTCTTAGAATAACTGAGTTAGTCCATTTTAAAATAGTCCTAATGTCCTTTTCTTTTCAAGTAAATTAATAAATAAATGTCATGTTGCATGAGTTCAATTAACTGTGAGATAATGAGGACTGTAGAGCAGAGAACTTGATGGGTCACTGATTGCTAATGGACTACAGATTCTTGAAGGTCATGAGTTCATTGCCAGGATGTGTTTAAAAATTTCTACTTTTTTTTCTTCTCTTCTTTTTTTTTTTTTTCCTCTTAAAACAGTGCTTAATTGCAAAACAAAAGTGTCTTCATGGTATGAATGCTAACACTAGTGTTCACCTCCAGACTAACATGGATAAAGGTTGTGGGGCCTCAAAACAGAGTCACACTTCTCAGAATTGGCAGAACTGAATGCTTCTGCCAAAAGGATCCATCTCCCAGGTCAGCAGTACCCCCTGATGGCAGTGACTGAACAGTTCTGGAGCTACTGTTTTACAAAGTGGATCCTGGAAGAGGTCTGTGGAAGGTTGCACTGATCTCTTCCATCAATACTTTTTTTTTACTATTTCACCAATTCTGACTCTGGGCCCTGAGACCTGACTGAATAATTTAATTTCATGATGGCAGATGCAAATGAGGCAGGACGAGTATTTGGATCCAGTGTCAATGTGACCATAGAGAAGATGGCTACATTATTGCTACTGACTGAACTTCTGATTTCCAAATGCAAGACTTCTACCTCTCCTCTACCCATACAAAAGCACAAGGCTGACAGAGAAGAGAAAGACACAAATGTGCAAAATATAGAGATGTATATCCAGATATGCATATGAATGCCACAGGCTACAGGAAGAAGCTATAGAGCAGCACAGCATTGGCTTATGGACTAGACAACTGCCCAGACTGGGATGAAGAGAAGGCAGAAGGGCAGAGTTGAGGAATGAATGACAAGAAAGAAGTTGTTTTGCATTAATCTATAGCCATATCAACTGTACAGACTGTTCACAACTGCCTAATGCTCTTACATACAGCACTGCTCCTGGGTTTTGGTGCACAATTAAAATGCAGAAAGGTTTAAGATTCTATTGAGTCTGGAACTGGTTTTGCTGTTCTCACATTACATAAATATGCATAAAACCAACTGCCTGGCCTACACTAATCCCAATCGTAGTCAAGTCTGTTTCCTGATATAAACATATATCTGAATTAAAGTCTAGTTGCCTTAAGAAGTTCATGCATTTAAATTAAAAACCTATTTGGTCATATGGATAAACAGAGGATGCATAAGTAAAAAAGAGTCCATCAGAAGTGCAGAGAGGAAACAAAAGATGGCGAATCTGCTGATTATGAAGGTGAATGATTAATGCCATATATTAGTGGCAGACATAATACAGACAGACACTGATAAAGCCATGCAGTCTTCTAGTCTTTAAAAATTATATCTTCAAAAATTTTATCTTCCACTCTTTTTACTCCAGTCTTGAGCCATTGCAACACTGGAAACAGTCATGTGCTAAATTATTAGTGGTTTTGTAGTGACAACAAAAACAGAGAAGAATACCTTAATGAACATTTGTCCTTGGGATTAGAGAGGCAGGTAGAAACAGGCTTCCACTTCCAGTTGCAACATTTATTTTTCTTTTTTGAATGGAAGATAGATAGAAATACATGGCTGTACATCCTACTGATCCAGCAAAGAGCCAGAAAGCAAAAGAACATGCCTAAATATCAGTTTTGCTTGTCACGTGTGCCAGCTTCCTTTTAGCAACACAATTTCGTAATTGAAACTTTAAAATGTATCTATGACTTGAAGAACAGAAAGGCTTCAATGGAGTTTTTTTCTTCATTGCTGTAAAATATACTTTTCATTTCTCAATTGCTGTGCTCTGCTTCCTCCATTCAAAATATGAAAACAGTTGTTGAAAGCAGCCAAATCTTGCACTAAAGCACAAAATTTTCTTCTGTACTGTCTTCTGTCCTGCTAAGAAACCGACTACAATGCACTTCAAGCTTTACTGCGAATTTTCTGTAAAAGAATACTTGACTTTGACCAAAGATGACATTCCACTTCAGCAATGTTGATTTTTTTCTCTCTTAAAGCAGGAGTTACCTGGAGCGAGCACATGTAAGGTAATGGCATCAATGTACTGACAGCATTGGTCACTGACAGTTTCTCCAAAATGACTGTTCAACTCAAGAGAAATACAGCTATTTATTTCAGTTGAAAATATGTCAAGATGTTATTTTGGAAAGAAACTCCTGACATTCAGCTTTACTGTTTGTAACATTATAGTGTCACTGTTCTTGTCAGAAGTGCCCCTATAAATCTGAGCTCTGAGACCCTGAGCAATTCATGAATAGGATAAAATGCTATGTACAACAAATTGATAATAGTTCAGTCATATCTACTTTTGGAACAGCATTTTAAACACAGATATACTTCCAGACGTAGAAGTAAGGGGGATGGAGGAACCCAAGACTGCTCTATTCCAAAAGTGGTTAAACATTAAAAGGTTTAATATTTAATATTTAATGCACTTTAGTTCCAACTGAATGAACACAAATACTAAAAAAAACCACGAAAACAATATTCGCCTTTCAGAAAGGCTTTAAAATAAGAAATATTAGATTGTCCTGAACCAAACTAAGAGCTTTATTTCTCTGGGGTATTAAAGTGTGAATAATTTGTTTTACATCTGAGTTTCTCTGAGCTACAAATAGAAACATGTCTGTGTTATCCCACTTAGTGATGAAGCGTACTTTCACCTACAGTTTTTACAGCTGTATGTATCTAGAACCAGTGATAGAATTTGACTGGGATATTTACTAAACAATTTCCTAAATCTCCACAAGCAGTGAGAAATACAAGTGGAGGAAAGTTTTATCAATTTCAATAACTTTTCTGACATCACTGTTTTCCAGAGTGGCATTATGTGAGCAAATTTTAAAATATCTGACTAGACGGATAGGCAGGTGTTATACTTTAAGTACAAAAGCTTGCCATTCACTGCCCAGACCAATTTTCTCCTGTGTGAATAAGAGAGCAGTGCTTACCCCTTTTGGCAGCAAGATCAGAGGAATGGTGGTCTTCTGTCAAAAGCTTTTCCCTCAGGGCATAGTTCTAAGATTGTGATGTGGCAATAATTTTCTAATTGCTACTAACTGCTCCTTAAGGGCTGGATTGTAATGGAAGCTTTTGCCTTTTCTTTAAGTGCATCAGCTGAATCGGAACTTTTACTCCTGGTGGGGAGTTTAAGACCAGGATTTCAGGTTTAAAGGATTTTTTTTTTTTTCCTGGAAACATTTGTTCTGGAATGCTCCTGGGTTTAAACTGAAAGGAGGCTGCTAAAAGCATTTTCAACGTCTTAACATTTCTGTTACAAACTACACTTAGGATAAATTCTTAGAAATTCATTATGCTTACAGTAAACTTCTAGCTTGAAGCAAATTATTCTATAATTATCTGCATCAGGGTTTCTATGTTGTCCTGCAGAGCATCTGCTACGGGATGCTGCCCAAGGAGACAGCGATAAGGACTCCAGCGCTGGCCCCGTACGCAGGTCACGGGACAGCTGACAGGCTGGTCAGGAGCGGCAGCTGAAGGTCTGCTGCAATGTCTCTCTCTTTCTCCCTCACAGCAGAATTAGACACTGTGCTAAGGCAGGTCAGCCCTGGAACTGACCAGCTGAGTCTTGGAAAACTCCAAAGACACAGAAGCCACCCGTCTGGGTCATCTGTTCCCTTGCTGCCATGCTCCCCAAGCGAAGTGCTTCCTAGTGCACTGCCTGACCGCCCCCCCCGCCATCTCCAAACTGCAGTGTGTAGATCTTGTGCCTTGTTTTGCCATCTGCTGCCACCAAGGAAAGTTTGTCTCCATCATACTTGCAAGTCCAGATTGTAAGATTAGGTTAGGCTGCTTCAGCTTCCGTTTTTGTCAGACTTAATTAACCAAACTTCAAGTTTCATTCACAGATCCTCAGTCAATAATATCTATCTTCTGGACCGTGTAATTTCTGAAGAATGTTTTAGAACTAGGTGCCCTAAAACTCAACACAGCATTCCAAGTGTAGCCCCAGCACTAGCTTTTATTGACTCGCCACACTCCTACAATAGTAGCCAAATAAGCAGTTTGCCTTATGGCAGAGCACATTGCTGGCTATATCCAGTATGCCATTTCCCATAACTCCAGGATCATTCACAGCAGGACCAATATTCCTAGCATGTACTTACCGATGCAAGAGGTTATTCTGCTTCTTGTTGACAGTCATGATTAACTTCTATGATCCGAACAAAGAATATTTCCCAAATCTCTTCCTATTTTCTGCACAATATAGGTATCTGCAACTACAGCGTTTTTTGTGGATAATTTTAAAAATCTTTTGATGCGGTTTAATTTCTTAGAGACAATTTGGTGCAAAAAAGGTAAGCATGGTCTTTCAGTCAGTCACACTAGGCTTAAGAATATATATCAGATTTATATTGTTAACGTTTTTAGAGAAATAAAGACAGAGATTGATTTATTAAGAGACTCCCATCATCCCAGTAAAGAGCTACTTCATTGCATTGCATTGGACTGAGCTGGACCAAATTTTACAGAGTTAGCAAAGAGGTACATGCTTCCACCTCCTCTTTGTTCTCCTGTGCAGCTGATGATTGTGATTGGCTAAAAGCAATTTATAATTAATTAACAAAATTATAATTAATATTCGCATTAATGATTGTATTGATTTCCAGAATTCATATATCCCATTAAGAAGTAGCTATCATGCTTTTCATCTACAAATGTGAATATTCATGTTTCATTTTATAATGTAATGATTACATATTCCCTGAAATAGAGTGATTTTAATATCAAGTAAAATGTTCACTTGTTTCAACACTGGGCTGCATGTTTAGATACAGCATAATGTAGAACAGAACAAGACCTTTCAAATGCAAAGTTTTCTATTGACAAAATCGGGAATGTAAAGATAACCACTTAGGCTGCATTGTTGACTTCATTTTACAGTATTTGACACGCATACGTAATAACAATACAATCATCAGGGCTGAGTTACTCTTTCCATAAACTATGTATTTTAGCAGCTCTGTACGTTAATCTTTGCGTAGATGTGATACTTATAGCCTTATTTTGAAATGTTTTCTCATCAGGAAGTTTCAGTAGTATTAGAAAAGCTTTTACAGAGGAAAGCATAAAGGACTAGCAATAGCTAGCAAGCATGACATCATTAAAAAGCAATGAATGTTAGGAATATTCCTGCTCTAATCCAGGCCACACATCCTGCTGCCCTGGAAGAGAGCCAAGCTCAACATCCTTTTAGGGTTACAGGGCAGGCTGTGGCCTTTCACAGTTTGCTTTAGTAATCTCTGCATATGGAATATTCACTGGCAGGAATTACAATAAAATCTAAAATTACTCCATCAGAGGGCTGGTGTTCCACCCTTCCTGCTTTCTTCCTTGGCAGTGAAATTGCCCAAAAAGAGTTCTATCACATTTCATAGATTTCTGTGAAGGACTGTGTACAGAGCTGAACGGGGGTGGTTTTGCACATAGGTTCAACAGCACCCGTCACTTGAGAAAAAAAAAATATTTAGACTGCTTAAAAATATATTATGATAATATCCTTTTTAGTTCCATAACATAACTCATTAGGGT
This sequence comes from Formicarius rufipectus, assembly GCA_013399695.1. Taxonomy (NCBI): domain Eukaryota; kingdom Metazoa; phylum Chordata; class Aves; order Passeriformes; family Formicariidae; genus Formicarius; species Formicarius rufipectus. Next base: position 88,038 of record VXAU01000944.1, on the reverse strand, counting down.
TCAGTTCTGCAAGCTTTTATCTGTATTTGTTAGTGAATGTTTCAGATGACCAGAGGAAAAACGATTAGACCAATCCTTTACACAGCATGACTGTCACATTGACTGTACAGAATATAGCTCTCTGGGGCCAGACACTCTGCCATACTTAATCCCTATACACAATTCCTTTGGGGAGAAAGGGAATAGAAAGCTGCAGCATCAAAATGAAGGGCAAAAGACTCCTGGAGTAGTGGTGTTACTCAGTTAACAAAAAAAACCAAACCAAAACACAAAAAAACCCAAAAAACAAACAAATAAACAAACAAACAAAAAAACACACACACAAAAAAAATCAGGATACTGCTTTGTTAGTTCCAGTTAATGTCCTCAACAGCATTCATAGGAGGTAGTTATACTGTCAGCACCCAATCTAGATGATGAAGTCAGTAAGATTATAGTGGGGACACATAGTCTATAATTCATATGAGAATTTTAGGTGCCTGAAGAATAACTTTGGGAAAATATTACTTCTCTGACCAACTATTGGAAAGAGGCACATGTTTCTGCAGCCTTCACAATGAGATCTTGTGTCTCAGAACATAGATAGTAGCTATTGTTTGGCCTTCTCTATTGGCAGCATGAGGACTGTATGGATCTATTTTATAGTTTTCACTAGAGATCTGAAATTCAGGTGTATTATTGTCCTAGGCTTCCTAGTACCCCTTTCTTCCCAGTCTTCCTAAACCACTAGTGAACTGAAATAGTGCCCTTTAGAAAGTGGCGAAATGTTGTGTTCTGAATCCTCCAATAATATTTATCATGATCCACTGAAAAATGTGGGAATTCAGAGAATGAGGCTAACACCTTTTGTAGTATTTTACAAAACAAGTGGTTTGGGAAATATCTAGATTAAGAAGTTTAACGTTCATGTTATACTCCTGCATGAGCTGAACAATTTGCTACTTCAATTTAAAGGTTATGCAGCAACTGAACAGGTGAAATTATCCAGGTTAAATATAACTACTCTCTCCCTTTTTTTTTTTT
>VXAU01000944.1:0-86986 GCA_013399695.1 Formicarius rufipectus | reverse complement strand
TTTTTTTTTTTTCCCCCCACAGATTACCCTGTGATCTATTTGACATCGTGGTTTGATGAAGTGTTAGGTCACCATAGCTCAGGAGCTGTGAAGTGCAGGTCAGTTTTTTAAGCTGTCTTTGCCTCCAAAACTAGAATTTTCTGAAATTACCCACAGAGCCACATAAATTAGATGTCTCAAATATGACAGCTGAATGAAATCCCTTAGTTACTATACTTTCATTTGGTTCTACAGAGTAATTAGTAATTATACTTGGACTAAAATATGTTACAGGATATCATATAGAAAAGCAAGATTTCACACTCAGAATTCTTTAAGAAGTCTTAAGTTACAAAGCCTAACATGAAAAATTATGTTTAGAAGAACTGTGAAACATTTTTATATCATAATCAACCCTCATAAACCGGATGATTGTTTGGAAGAATATAACTTATCCAAGAAAGAAAGAAAGAAAGAGAGAGGGAGAAAGAAAGAAAGAAAGAAAGAAAGAAAGAAAGAAAGAAAGAAAGAAAGAAAGAAAGAAAGAAAGAAAGAAAGAAAGAAAGAAAGAAAGAAAGAAAGAAAGAGAAAGAAATGGAATCTCCCTAGGTGTTTTATAAGGAATAGTGGCACTTAGTAGTCAAGACAAACCCAGAGAGACAAAATGAGGGAAACACAGACACTCTGAAGTGTATTGTTACACTGGTAATCACATCAGTTTTTTCTCTTGCTGGTTTGTAACTGTTATTTTGCATAACAGGAAAGGAAGACTCAGTTTCAGATTTTGTCTATGGATACCATTTCAGCATCAAACTTATCCCTTCTCTTGGCTGCAGAATATACATGACAAAAAAGAAATAGTATGGTAAAAAATATGGCAACAAAAATTTTGTGAGAGCTTATACCTTCTTTACATCATGATATAATATTCACTGTTAGAAACCTTGAGAAGTGCAGAGTTGTCTAGAGATGAAGTATGACACATTGCTCTCTCCTTTGTCTTCTTTATATCTAATAGGACCAGCATAGTCCTATTAGCTACTACTGGAAGATACACATCTTCCTTGACAAGGAGGTTGTTACTGTAGAAGTTGTCTCCTCTCCCCAGGTGATCCCCTTTAAATGCTGGTCAAAATAACATGGGCTTGGGAACAGTGCAAGGAAATCCAGGAGGCGGTACATGTAGGAGGCACTGTGAGACTGGATTCATCATCCATCACCACTGCTAGCTACTCCTGACACCCAAATTAGGGCTTCATGGTGCTAAGTGCCATGAAGGTAGGTGAAAAGCCCTGACTCTGTGATCTGACTTTGTGCACCCAGATGAGTTGAGTCTGCACACCCGCACTTTCATACCAAATTGCAGCACTGGGAACACTGATGTGCCCATTGCTTCTTCACAAACTCAGCTTTTTCTCACTATGACTGCAGCCTCAGGGCCTTAAAGGAGACCAAACATGGAGACAAGAGAGACCTATATTATCTTTGGTTTCTGGAAGCCTTCTCATGTACCCACAAATGTTGTTGTAGACTACTCACTGCCCTGTTGAGAGTCCCTGTGAAAACCCCACAGCCACAAGAAACACAGGAATGGAGCTGAGTGAACATTTTGGCCAGGTGCCCCTGTCTGGAGCACACTCGTGTTGCAGGAAATCATATGTAAAAACAGTGAGGTATGCAAGCAGGGGAAAGTCTGGTAGCGGGATTTAAATACAAACATTCCTCAGTGTGTGTGACCATAAACCATTCCCTGCACTAAATCAAGACTGCACTGTTCTCTGTTCCCCTTATGTTCTTCATTTCTCTCCTTTCTTGTCCTTCTCAACCCTGACTTCAAATGACAGTATTTTGTAGGATGGGAAAATACAAGGTTTTCCACACTCTGCATGGTGTTGCATAACTGCAGAGACAGTTGGACTACATTAACACTAATTAATTATAATTACTGGGCCCATTCTCTGGACCTGTGGTGAACAGCTACAGTCTGACAGCTTTCATATATCTTAGCACTTTTGGCCTGTGAATCCAGGTGTCCATATCTAGGCTGTCTGTTGGGAGTGATCCCTCACCTGCACTAACTCATATGCACTGCATATGAATGCTCATTTGGGCCAGAATCTTGCAAGGGATCATTCAAACATTATAGTAGTTGAAGACAATCCAGAATAGTAGATAAACACAGACAATGATAATCATTTTCCCTGAAGGTTATCCTTAGATTTATGATTATGAAGACTTTCTAACCCAGTTGCTCATAAATTGGTATGAGCTAAATATCCCACTGGATCTTTGCAGCTCCTGGAAAACCATAATGCTGGCCTCAAAAGAGACTGTTAATCATTTTGCGGATGGCTTCACACATTACACAACACTCACTTTGGGCATGAAAAGGTGAGCCTGCCATTGCCATGGACCACAATCAGCATAGTCAAAGCATACCCCACGGACCACAATCAGCATAGTCAAAGCATACCCCATGGACCACAATCAGCACATGATTACACCCTTTGCTTTCTCACCCAGTACCGTCAGAGCCACCACTAAACAGTTATGTCATGGGAGCTGATGAGTCAGCATGAATAATTCCCAGAGGATTTAGCCATCATACAGTTGTTGGAATGGTTTTCTAGTGCTGGATACTGAATCTGCATGCTTCCCTTGCTAATGGTTCATGAAACCAGAAAGGTCGCTTTCTCCAGTTCTTCTCCACCAGATAGTACATGTGTTTTGGAACATATCTAGCACTCAAGATCAGAGTGAATCCTGATGGAATTGCAACAAGTGGAGGTCACTGAAATAGTTGTTTGGGTACCCATACAGTTGATATGGTGCTGGTGAGTCAGCTGTTGGTGTTAGAAGAACCCAGACAGCTATGAGCCTGCAGAAGGACTGGTTTCCTCTGAGCAGCCTACGTGTGATGGGAGTAGAACAAGGCCATGCTGTTCCCTGTGTGAAACAAACTGGGAGCAGTGATTAAAGTGGCATGAAGCAACACACTAAATGATTTTGATACAACTTAGAACTACAACTGAAAGAAGTGGAAGTTAGTTCAGTTATCTGTAAGTTTTGTGTTCCACTGTATGCACGGGCCAGTCCCAACAGAAAGGCTGTGTTTTAAGAATCTTAAAGAGATGTTTCCCTGAAGTATTGCACTTCAGAGGAAGTCTGCTCCTCCTTTGCCTCTGTGATATTGCCTGCAGAAGGCAGAAGGCCTCTCTACTCTGCTTGCTATGGCACTTAGTGCTTTATCCACCAGGAAGCTCAGAACTGACAACTATTTAACTGAGAATAGTGGCACTTATTCCTTGTATACTTTGGAAATGTGCAGGGCAGAGACATATATAAAGTTAGAGATTTGGTATTATTACTGAATTCTTCAAGTATTTGAACTGTTCAGTTAAAAAGAAAAATATATTACTACTTAAGCCTCCAAGAATATATGACATTTTTATTTAAACAATTTTTCTCTTTGCCAGTATCCCATCAGGAATTTTGAATGAGAACCTTTGTAAAACTCTAATGTTTGATAATATTTTATTTCTTCCTCTGTATTTAGACCCCACTGCTGTTTAGATAAATTAATAGGTGTTTATAACTGTATGTTTTTCATTAACATTGCTTGCTTGAGTCCTTGGAAAATTTGTTTAAACAGTCTCTTGTTCTGTGTATCTAATAGACACATGGAGGATTTTGATAAATTAGAGGAAGAACTCATGCTTTCACAATAACAGCAGCTCTTACAGATTTCATGCAGTGCCACACACCAAAATACTCCTGCAGAGATCTGTGTCTTCAATGTTTTTGGAAAAGGAGAGGAAAGCTCTTAGATCACTGCTGTATGTGTACAGAAACAGGAAGAAAAACAATCAGGTGGTGTTGACATAAGCAATGGACCTGACCAGCTACAGTGTTTTAAGGAACAAAGGAGAAACATACATTTTCAATATTATTTTTTTGTTGTGCTTGTTGGTTTTTTTTGAGCAGTCCTCTGTACAATGAGACAGAAGATACTAACTTCATGGCAGAAGAGAGATGTGTTGTCAGCAATGTCAGCTTCCATACCTTTCCTGTAGAAAAAATCAGTTTACAGATTAGTGTAGGTTGGGAATAGTCACTCATTCCCAATTTGTTTATATTTGCTGATTAGTCCCTGTCCTCTAAGATAAGAAGTGTTGTGTTGTTGGTGTGCTAGGATATTTTATGGATTGTGCAAGAATGCAATTGTGATCAACATTACATCAGATATCCAAGAACTTCATGTGGAGCTGAAGGAGAGCTTATTGGAATTAGAGTTGGAGGAATTTCAAACGCTTTGCTCCTCTGCTAGTGGAACTGCACTTTTCTGGAACTAACCACTATCCTCCAGTGCCATGGTTTTACCCTGGCTGGCAACTAAGCCCCACAGGGCTGCTCGCTCACTACCCTGCAGTGGGATGGGGGAGAGAATCTGAAGGGTAAAAGTAAAAAATCTCATAGGTAGAGGTAAGGAGAGTTGAACAGGTAAAGAAAAATTTTTGGACACCAGCAAAGCAAAACAAGGAATTAATTTTCAATTTCTCATAGACAGGCAGGTGTTCAGTCAGCTGCCGGAAAGCCAGACCCCATGATGCTTAACAGTGACTTGGGAAGGGAAACATCATCACTGTGAATGTCCCCCCTTCCTTTGTCTTGCCCCAGCTCTACAGGGTGAGCATGATGCCATATGGTCTGGGACATCCCTTGGGTCAGTTGGGGTCAGCTGTCCCGGCTGTGTCCCCTCCCAGCAACTTGTGCACCCCCAGCCTCCTCACTAGTGGGATGGGGTGAGGAGCAGAAATGGCTTGGACAGTGTGAGAGCCCTGTGCAGCAAAAAAAAAAGAAACATCCCTGTGTTTTCAAGATTGTTTTCATCTCAAATCCAAAACATAGCCCCATACAAGCTCCTATGAAGAAAATTAATTATCCCATCCAAAACCAGCACATCCAGCTTCTATAGATGTCAGGAATAAGAGTGGGATTTTCTCAGACTTGTGCTCTAAGTAGATTGAACAAAAGATGTCTGAATGAAACAGTAATTTTCAATAGATCTGCTTTACTTGAAGAATTTCTACCAATTTTTATCCCTGCCACAGAGTTTGGCTAGCAAGTTACCTAAGCTGAACTTTTCCTTTTTGCTTATTAATTACAGTCCTCATTTTTAGAATGTACATTTTTAGACTTTCGTGCCTTTTTTGCAGAACTGCTGAGTACTCACAGCTGCTGCTGAAGCCATTGTGTTCTGAACACATGAAATGAGTGTGGATGCAAAATAATACAAGACAGTCTAAACTGAAGCTACTGACACAAAGTTGCAGAGGTAGCACAGAATGAGAAGGCAACAAAACCACAAATGAAATGTCAATGGGTGGGAAATTATGCAAATGCAAAAAAAAAACCCCAGAAACACAGGTATTCTAAATATGCACATAAAATAAAAATATTCTAAATTAATTATAACTACTTAGGAAAGAACTTGGAAAGATGTCATCAGTTTAATTCTCTGTGACAGTCCAGACAAGATAGGAAATAGGAGAAAAAGAATAAAGAAAAATACTGCTATGTCAGACTCTGAAACTATGTACACTCATATTTTGAAAAATATTTTGAACTCCAAAGGGATTTTTGGTCTGACACAATGCAACCATTTCTTGAGCATTTTAGAAAACTTTCTGAATACTTGATATATCAGATTGGAAATTAAACATTACTGGAAAATGTGGACATTCACATTTTTATGTCTAATGCTCAGTCAAATCAACATGAGTCCTCCTTCAGCTCATTGGGAACACAAGCCAGAGACTGTGAAGTAACTGTGTCTTTTATACAAGAAAATCAAGGGAGATCAAGACAGACTTGTGTGTTAGCACAGCAGCCACCCTCTCGTTTAATTGTTAACATGTTCCTTTTCATGCCTTTCGCTGAGAAACATAAATCTCTTGTCACAAAAGCCCAGGAGATGTTTGCAGGACAGCAAAGGTTGCATGTGATTGCATGACACTTCAGACATGGGACTGTTTCCGAGTGACATTAGGAACAAGGTGATTGTCTCCACAAGGAAGGAAGTTCTGTTGTCTGGATGGAGCCGTCCCATTCTGCTTGCTCTCAGTGTCAGAAAACAGTCCTTGGTTCATTTAATTTACTAGAATATGTATAACCTACAGACATAAGTGTTGTAAGAAAGTCTATTAGAGAATATGTCTGTCATCAGAGCAGGATTTGTATAACCTACAGTAAATAAATATTGCATACATACACTGAAAGCAGAGAATAAAATAAACTAGTGAGTAGATCTTGTCTACAAGCAATCATCATCTGCCATATGTAGTGACATAGGGGGTTCCATGGAGAAACTGAGTTAACATTTAATTCAAAGTTATATCATAATAATTATCCCCAAAGCAGAGGGAAGGATATGTCCTAGGCAAATAATTTAACACATTATTAGAGTTTATTTTCAACGTGAATAGTGAGACTTAAAACACTTTCATGTGTGTTCTTCGTGTGTGTTTCACTCTGTAACCATGTGCACACACATAGTCCTATGCTTACAGTATATATCCTGTCAAAAATTAGGATAAAAAGTAGGAGAAAGCTTTTGTAGCGAAATAATTGATGCCAAGCTCCCAAAGCATGCATTACAAAGAGGAGGAGATCAGATTAGCTCTGTCTGGTCCTGTGGATCTAATGTTCATTACTAAGTGAAACTGTGTTTCTGTTATGCATCCCCTGGGTTACTTTCAACTGAAATGATCCCTCTCAGGGGCTCTGAAACTGCCTTACAAAGTGGACTAAAGGAATGTACAAGAGGACAATCAAGGAATGCACATCAAATATACACTCCTTATTCAAACTAAAACCAGACATTTGTTTACCTAAGTTTATACAAATCAGACGTTTTTCAACAGATGACTATGGAAAATCCAAATTCTGATCAGCATTTAAATTACGTGGTTGTCTCGGTTGTCTTGTTGGTTTTTTTGGGTTTTTTTTTTGTTTGTTTGTTTTTTTTTTGTTTTGTTTTTTTTTCAGGATGAAGTTTTGGACTTCTAGCAAAATGGTAAATAATCCTGTAACTGTCATCTGACTGACTCTAGTATGACGTGCTGGAACTCTAATGGAAATACACTAGTGAGTACTATATCACAGCCAATGCCTTCATTCCAAATACACAAATAACTGCTTCCACATCAATCCTGTGTAATTTTTGCTGTGTTTTGTGAATCACTGTGCTTTGAGATTATTAAGGTTTACAGCAAAATGTTTCAATGGATAGCAAAGCTATCTCTTTCTGAACATTTGTCTTCATATTGATGAAGTGAATCATGATGGCTGCTTGCAACAATTTCCATGGTGGAGTTTTTATGTGCATTCATGTATGCTTAATGTGAAGAAGAATATCAAAATCTTGGTTCTTCATTAAATGTATACCTTTTTAGTATATTTATTTAAATCCTGTTTATTGCCTATGTAACATTAAAACATCTATCATTGCATAATAAGATATTTACAAATGGAATATTAATAACATCTATTAATTTTATCTCTAAGGTCTGTGTCTTGTTAGTAAACAGTGCAGAAAATTAGTTCCATGTTATTTTCCTTGGCATAAAATTTAATCAAGAAGTGTCTAAAAACACTTTTGTGCATCTGAGTGGACTATAATTCTTTAATTATATAGCTGAATCTCTGTGAGAGAAGGACACTTACTGCTGTTACTGGTTGCTTTTCTATATTTTAAGATCAGAGATTAACAGAATCTAAAAATAGAATGTTTGTTGCAGTCATGGGAACATACATTTCAGAATTTGCAAATGTTAACACACAATATTTTAACTAGGGAAAGATGATATAATATCAGATAAGCTTAACACAGATTAAATATTAAGCCTTTTTCTTTTGGGCATTGTTTGTCTCTGAGCAAGTTTAGATCTTTGTAGATTCTGGAAATCTAAAATCCAACACAGTTATGGCTAACAACAATATTAATATTAGGCATTGGAGCAGACAGTATAGTGGGTTTTTTTGTTAATTGTAAGTATTTTGATTTTCCAATTATTACTATTTATTTATCCATGTGGAATAAATGAATCCACATGCAGCAACACTGCCATTGCTCAGGCTAATAATATTTTGTATGGGTGTCTTAGCAGCTGACTGCAGTGAGCTACACATTCTGCTTTGGAGCTTCAGTCCTCCACTGGCTAACTACACAAACTGACTGACAGGATTGCTTCCTTTGTGTGAGAGGATGGCAGCAAGAGCTGTGGGTTCATGCTTATACTGTCTTCGAACAGATTTCCTGCTGGTGCACTGGGAAGCTTAACATTATTGCCACAAAGAGGAGGCTCTGCTTGGTACCTACAGTCATTTACTTGTGGAAAAGAGAAGACTTGATTTTATCTTTCAGTCAATAGGAAATACAATAGAAGATGAGAAAACTAGGTTTAAATCCTTGTATCAAAGTCTGTCATAAGTGACCAAATAGAAGAACTTAAGTAAGGCAAACAGTTTAGGCAATACCACAGTTCACAGGCAAACGCTGCTCAGTGACTGCAAGAAATCCAGGACTTTTAGTGGCAATAGGTCAGAGCAGTGCCAGACCAGGCTATGAACCCTTCAGAGAGAAGAATCCTGCTTGCAGTATTGCCCTTGTGTGTCAATTCCAATATAGCAATCATGAAACTCCTGTGACACTATTTGTCTGAAGACACTGTCATCTGTGCTTCTATTCACTGTTCCTGCCTCTGAGGAGGAAAGTTTCTGAAAATACATCTGCAAGTAGATGAATATGTGTACAGAAGGTTGATATGAATGCAGACAAATAATGAATTTTTCAAGGGCTTATCAGTATTTTACACTCCATGCTGTAATATAAAATTGAAATGTGAGAGACACTAGAGAAAGTTCTCTTGTTGAAGAAATGAGAATCAGACTGGGGAATAAATCCACTGTTAATATTTTGAGATTTCTTTATTGACTTGTCTGCTGAGGCAAGAAAATAAAATTACAATTATGTTAATTAGACCTGTACATAGGAAAAAAAAGGTTACACTGGTCTTTTTCTAATTCTTTTGGTGCCATGGGAGCCAAGCTTTAGCATGAAAGAAAACAGAAAAACTGGTAGCACAATAAGATATTTAAATAAATACTTCCAAATGATTTGCAGGTGTCAACTGATCTAACATCTGCAAGGAGTTTGTGCCATGACCTGGCTGTTCATGAGTCCCTTCCAGAGCAGCTAATATTTTGTAATTGGATCAGCTGCTAATGCTCTGGAGTTTCATGTTTCGTTAATTAGAAAACTGTTGTACAGTCCTCTTTTTTCTCAATTACATTGCTACTATATCTCATTTACCTTGTTTACAGAAGACAGTAATGTTTTTTCAAAGAATTTTGTAGATAGGAACATATGCAAAGTGGTCACTTTCCTTGCCCTTCTGCTACCTGGAAAATTAACATTAAAAAAGGGATAATAGGTTTGAGGATTTCCCTTCCCTTCCCTTCCCTTCCCTTCCCTTCCCTTCCCTTTCCCTTTTTCATTTTATTTTCTTTCCTTTTTCATTTTCTTTTCTTTCCTTTTTTTCTTTCTTTTTCTTTGTCTTTGATTAAATGCCCTATACTGCAGAATATTATAAACTTGCTCTACTGATTAATCTCTCTTACCTATTTATACACTTTGACCCTGAAAGTTCTTACCAAAAAAAAAAAAAGGCAGCAGAATGATTATATGGGGATATAAGGAAGCTGTTAAAAGCTTAAGCTTAACCTGTGATATGAATGTTTTGATCATATCTAGAGGTCCCAGATGAGCTGGGAGACGCAAAAAAAAAAAATCTTCCTTTGAAGAGTTGTATGTGGATAGAAGATAGGGATAATATTAGCTTTACTTTTGACAGGGAATAAAAGAACAGAGAGATGGAAAATTGGATTCAGGAGGATGATTTGAGATACTTAACTTCTAAATTTAAGCAAGACTGACATGCTAAACTCTTTGTTTCCAACGCACAGCAAACAGACAGTTTTGGAGGCAGAGGGTCTTATATCTAAATCCCACATAGTAGAGAACCTTGGAACAGACTGTGTCTATCACATTTTTGAAAACTGATTTGTAGGTATGCAATAAGTACCTAGGTAATTAGGTATCTAATAGGTATGCAATTTGCTTTAAGAAACAAAGTTTGTTTCTTTTTTATACTCTTTAAAATTTTAAAATATTCTTTAGTCATATTTCAAATATGATTAATGTGCTTTTGTTTCCATTGCAATTACACATCATCAGGAAAATCTTTAAAGAATGGATTTTCTAAAGGTATCTACTCCTTTAAACCTTCCTATTCCCTGATCCATCATGAGATCCTAGTCTGTCTCCACTTTAGGAATGTAATGTGAAGATGGATGAACACCTGTGAAATTGTAGTACAGTAGCACATGGAAAAACATTTGGTGGGTGCTAGACAGAAATATGTGCAAGAACTGGTTTGTTTCTGTTGTCTGTTCTGTCTGTCTCACTGATGTTCCATCAGTTTCTATAGGCCCATGTTGTGCACATTGAGGCATAAAAGTAACCCCTGAAGAAAAGAATATATTTGCATCTTCATTACCCATTTCAAGGAAAGAAGAAAGACACACAAGTCTACTGCTGATAATATTTTTAGTTCCTTCTTTTTAGGTAATCATATTATCAATGTTCTTACAAAGCCCTGGGGTTTATTTTACAAATTCTATTTATGAGATATCAGTAGAAGTTCTTAGAGGAATAAGGATTACTCACTCAAACAAGGGTGATAGGATTGGCCTGCAGCTTTAACAAATATTGAATTACTGGAAATCAGATTTAGCTGATAACACTTGTAAAATCTATCATAATCTGAGAAATTGATAGAAGTCAACAGAACTTGTTTGGTTTGATTTTTGTTTGTTCATTTGTTTGTTTCCATTCAGAAAGCTTTGAACTCCCTCAGGTACCCACAGCATTTCCTACCTAAGAAGTATAAGCATACACTATATTTACAAAGTCTGTCTTCATTTATTTTAACTGCCTGCAGTTTTTTTTTTGCAAAAAATCCCAGGTATATGGTGGTTTATTTTCATGTAGGTCTTGCAACACTGATCATTCTGTAGCTGAAAAATATTTTGATTTACTAGAAATAAATACTCTTACCATAAATATATCAAAGTCCAACCAATTAATTTATTACTTCATAAGGTTTTTGAGTTATATTTACTTAAGGTTTTTGTTTGGTTGTTTTGCTCTTACTGAGCATATTGCCAATATTTGCTCTCTCTTCTGCAGCCAAACCAGCACCCCAGTACTATTTTGTTACCTTTTAGCCTAAATGAGGAGCATTTGTTTTTCTAGCTCACCAAAATATCAACAGATTTCAATTCCCAACTGGGCTTCACTAGTAGTATTCTTCATCAGGCTTTCATGCAGAAATAAATAATAACTAAAGAGGAGAGAAAAGTGATATATTCCTTAAAGCTAGTGATGTCTGTGATTTCATCTTTCATGGACAGAAAATCTAGTGAAGTCCACAGACGCTGTGGGTGTTCTCTATAAATCTTTCACTCTATAAGTCACAGTGATGAATCAGATACAACATGAAGATCAGTGTTGCAGGAAGTAAAGACATCTTTTTGGTTATATGGACACAGGCAATTAGAGCGAAAGATGCTCATAATATGAGCTTTCCTTAATTGGAAATGTGCCCTATTCCATGGTGCAGTGCTGTCTGGTGTGCTCCTGATCCGATACCATGTATGAGACTACCCAGTTGTTCAATTCTTCCTGCCCCACCAGTCCACTTTACATGAGCATCCGTCTTTGTCTTAATATGTAAGATTCCAATTTTTATTATTATTAATAAATTTTCTTTGGTTTTGTTATTTTTTAGTATAGCAATAAATGTTGAGACATCAATCAAGACAAGGGACTCCTTACGTTAGACAATGAAAAACTCAAGCAGTTTGCCTCTGATATTGATAGGTGAGGGGTTTCCTCAGGTGGACCACCAGACTCTTGGATATACAACACATCCCACACTGCTGTGTCCTCCACAATAAAATGTTATAGTTTTCAATTGTTCATGTTGTTTTGAAGCACCCTTTTATGCCAGTTTTTGATGTGTCTATCTCTTAGAAGTAATACACAATATGCTGACAAAGATCAGTGAGACTGAGAAGACAAGGTGACAGTGTCTAGGTACACTGATTTATAAGTTTAACTGGAAGTTCAGGAGCAGAAAAATGACACAAGCAATTGTTGATATGATGTTCTCATCCAGTGTTTTAAGACAAGGAAGCAGAACACAAGATTAAAAAGATGAAGGATTCAACCTAAGTCCTTGCCACTCTATATGAATATTGGCTGCAGGCAGCAGAAAAGTAAGGACAAACCCAGCAGCCCACAAGCTGCATCACAAAGTACACCCAAAATCAGTAGTCTTGAAGTGGCTCTGAATTGGTGGGGAAAAGATTTACCTCTGGCTGGCCTTGGAACGAGAAGGTCATAAGAACACTGTAATTACAGCACAGTTCAGAGCTAGCTTTTATTTCCATAACCCACTTTAATATAGCTCATTTTACATTATCTGAATGATAACATTAACAAGTAATAAAATGCTCCTATCAGCAATAGAAAAATATAAAATATCTTGCATAAAGTCTTATTGCCAGCTAAGTAAGAGAAAATATACACTAATGTGGAAGAGATTTACAGAAAATTCTGTTTATTCTCTGCAATATATGAAATTATGTGGAATTAGAATATGTCAGAAGGCTGACATGAAATCAAATTAGCCTCAATTAGTTGTTTGGGGCCTTTTAAAGAAGGAAACTATCAGAGTGTTTGATGTTTTGTTTGTTTTGATTTTTTTTTTTTAATATTACAATACAATTCGAAATGAGCATATAATTAAAATAAATAATTTGCCTGTGTACTAGAATTTTAAGAAGATCCTTTTACTTAACACTTTGCTTTTCCATCTCATATGCATACTTTCTACACACAGCACTTCAAAATCACTGGACTGAAAGAAGACCCATATGCTGTACATCTATATGATCTAGAAACCTCCAGAGGGAAGTTTCATCCTTTCATATCAAGCTAGTAATTATCTGCGAACCTGAACATGAAGCTGACAATTGATCCATGTCTTGTATTTGCTGTTATGAGTGTTCTGATTTCACATTTCCACATCCAAGGCTAACATGCATTTCCTTAAAACTTGAGCTAGGACATATGGATTTAGTACATGTTTGTGTGAGAGAGTATTCATTACAAATAAATATTATAAATATTCTTTGAAATAAGTATTTCCTTTCCCAAGCCATAATAGTTTATTTTTCTCATTTGAATGTAAAATTTTAGGTTTTGAAATAAAGACATAGAAACTTTCTTTCCCTTTTTTTTTTTTTTTTTAGTGTGACAGAATTTTTATATTTCAGAGATATTTCTGACATTTACATTGTGCAAATGATGCAGAAAAGCCTTGTTTTCATAAACCAAATGCCCTTTCCATGGGAGAGCTGGAAACATCTGTGTAGAGTATGTATGGGAAGTCCTTGGTCATCATCTGTTATGACAGGGTTTAAATTGTGACAGAAACTTGCTTTAGAATTGCTCCAATCAGCATCATATTCAAATCTTTGTGGGCAACTACTTCAGAGCTTTTAGTGGATATATGTGGGCAGAGAGATTTTCAGAAAAGTCTCCCCACAGACAACTCCCAAATTGTGATGTAGAAGTCATAAAGCATAAAGCCATCCATTCTCCAATGAAACCCCCCACATGTGAAATCAGTATATCTTTGTTTATTTTCAAAGACAAGTAAAGGTAGGAGATGTTGTAGCAAATGACTACAGTACTTTTAAGTTTGAGCTGGTGACTATATCTGGTACTTGTCTCCCAATGTACATTAGTGCTATCTTGTGTATCTCTGTAACTGGATTTGTTGGTGTAGTTAGTTTTTTGATAAAATGGTTATAATGTGAGAAAGCTGTGGTGTTGATTCACAGGCCTAACTCTATTAACACCTAAATCTGAATGTGAAGGGTTGAAAATGTTAGTACTTCTAAACTGTGAGTAAGATACTGTTGGTCCTCTATAGAGAAAGAAAATTTCTCTGTCCCTTCATTACTTCAATGTTTTCTGTTAGATTTTTAACCACAACATTTATCATTGGAAAGCTTGACTTTCTACTACGTATACCCACCAGTGGACTATGCTATTCTGCTCTTCTCTCTGCAGAATAAGTACGCTACAGTATATATAGGCTTTAACAGAACTGGAACAACAAATCCCCTCCACATTATTCTGACCTTCCCCCTCTCTAGTTCTCTAATGCACCATCCAATATCCATTCTGAAGTAGGTTTAAATAAATCACAGCCTCAGCCCTCTTGCATGGTCCATTAGTGATGAATGCCCAAAAGTCACACAGGACAACATGAAGCCAAGTTACTTCTTCATGTGCTTTTCAGGAAGTCCTGTAGGGCTCCAGATAATTTATAGGTGACCCATCTCTTACTTAACACCAGCTCTGCTTTCAGAAAGGTTGAAACAGGTGACACCAACCTAAATAAGAAATGCCCAACCTCACAGAACTAAACAGAAATAAAGTTTTCTCTTGGAAACCCAGATAGATGGAAAACATGGTTGCTTGATTTCTTTAGGACACTGTACACAAGCACGTGTCATGGGGAACTCAACCAATGTAAAATGCTGTCTGCAGCAGGAAATATTGACAGTTTTTAAAAGAATGTGTAATAAATTTTACGTAAGAGGTGATTTTCTTACATAAAATAAATGGCAACTAATATTCTCCAAGAAAGACTTTTTTCTTATTGTGTCACTTCTGATTGGTCAGCTTTGGAATCGGAGTCAGCCTTATATACTAAAACCCCACAAGATACAAAAAGAAATAGATCTAATTCTCTCTTTGAAAGGCTGGGTGAAGAACAAGAACCAAAGAATGTTATTATGACTAAAGAATACTTTGAAAAGCAGGTTGAATGGTTAATTTCCTCACTTGAACCTCAACATCAATATTTTTCTATGTCTGATCCTGATCTTGTTTTTATCAAGTTCCCTGATACGGGAGGAAACCTGGGCTGCCTGCACAAGCAGCCAAGCTGCCAGTATTGGAGCAGTCTTGTGCATACAAGAAAGCAGAGCTTGGCATAAGAGCAGAAAATGAGAAATAAATGAAAAAAACTTCAATGGTCCATTGTCTTGTACCCACATCTTCATTTCTAAGTTCCCTTGGTGACTTGGGATTTCCTAAAGCAATTTGTAGATTTCCATTTATGCATATAGACAAGTACTGAGGGATGAAAAGACAGGGCAGATGAACGAATGGGTTAGGAATTATTTTTGCCTTTCCCCTCTTTTTGCCTTTGTCAGAAAAGTAATACAGACTGGGCTATATCACTCAGTGAGCTGAAGTGCCTTCTTGTACCTAGGCTGCAGAGAACACAAGCTTCTGGGCTGTGTAGCGAGAAGCAGTAGATAGACATTCAGGCTCCTGCTACATTAAATGTTTGAAGATCTATAGAGAGAGTATTAACCTTCAAATATGCATTTTTTAATACTGCATGATCTGATTTAAATATTGTGAGCTTGGGCCCAGCTTGCTGGGGGTATGTACTTTTCTTTGATACTGCTGTTGTTTCCTCAATGGGGGACTCAAGAAGCTGCCTTTGAAGACAAATTCATGGGCCAAGTTCCAACAATTAGACTCCTCTCACTGTAGAGATGGTGGCCTATATCTGATCAAACAATGCACACCCTTTCCTTCACATTTCACAATTTTATAATTCAGGGAATATCTCCCTTAATTCCCCACCTACGTTGGCATTCATATGTATTCATATACATACAGTTCTGCCTCAGGGTTGAGATTTCTGCTACATGGCAACATATAGGAGACATCGAAACACTAAAATACTTTTGAACCTGTAGTTACAGTGCTTTGATGAAGCTCAGTTGCAAACTGCAGTGCCTAGAAGACTTACAAAGTGTTAGGCTTGTGCTTTTTAGTGCTGGTCCAATCTTTCTCTACGTTGGCAGTTCCCTGAAAGAACCTCCAAAGATTTTTTTTCTGCTGATCTTTCTTGTGATCAACACGAAAACATGACAAAAACTTGTTCACAGGAAGAAAGAGTTCAAATAGGCAAAGGAGTTTAGCAGAAAAGCAGCAAAGGGCATCAGAAGAAAAACCTAACAGATGTCAAAGATGCTTCTGCATCAGTTTCTCTCTAGGTAAAATATTTATGATAACTCAGGAACTCTCTTCCCAGATGTGTATGACCTACATATAAAATTCATCACAAGGGAAGAAAAGGCATTTAGGCTTCATGAAGATACTCTGGATCTCGAGAATACTTTCTCTATATTTATAGAGCCTACTTTGTGAGAGTGGTCTTATGCCTTTGCTTTTTACGTGTTCTTGTTCTTAAGAGATTAAAACTGTTGAATTGACTCAGGACAATAACAGGTTTGGCTTCTAACAACTTGCTTTTGACTGAAATTCCATCTCAGCTTCATTATTCTTGACTTTCCTGGTAATTTTGTTTGTTTGTTTCCATTTGAGTTGATTCTAGTATTTCCATAAGGAAGAGCCTGAACCAGCAACATATTATATGCAGCTCATGGTAAGCCTGATAGAGGGCTGACTGAGATATACTGGGAGTCGTACCCCATCTTTACCCTTGCCTTTCAATTCACAAGTTGTTGGTTCACAGCTTGTTTTACTACTGGAGTCAGCCACCAGAGAGTCGGGGTGAGTGTGCCAGATTGCAGGGCTTGTTAGGGAGAGCCTTTACTGCAACATCCCACTCCCACAAAGGTCAGGGGCCACATTCTCCTGGTAGGAGACCTGCCAGGAGATCTTGCTCTGTGGTCAACAACAGGTGGAAAAGATTTACCCTTTGAGAGCCATGCCCCTTAGCCCATCAGGGGTCATGACATAGAAGGCATGGTCTGTTGTCATCAGTGAACAGTCAGGCTGAAGCACTGGATTTATTAGGTACATCACAAGGCACTCTGTGAAATAACATTTTCCTCTCTCTGTATTTCTTTGGCAACTCCCTAGAGCTGATCCAGCCAAATGAATTAGAGAAGTGCAGTTAAGCTGATTAGTGACTGAAAGCCCAGTAATTTGTTTATTTACCAGGGCTAAATTTATATATCTTTTTTCTTGAATTGTCTTTGCTCTCTTGATGGTACGTAGTCTATATATTTTTTTTAAAAATTTCAATACTCAAGTGGAATATATAGCTTAAATAAAGCAGTGTTATAAATTATTGTATTCGTTATATGTGTTATAAATTCATTCAGATATTGGTCAGGATCATGATCTTTGAAACATCAGATACAAGTCTGCTTCCTTTTTGAATTCTAAAGACAGGCAGGGTGCAATGGAGTTTTGTGCAATTTTTGTTGGCTCAGCTTTGCAGCATGACCTTGTAATTGAGGTCCTTCCCATTGGGAACTGCAGCACAGTTCATCTGAAACATCATGAAATTCAGTGCAGGGCTCCATTACTGTCCTTATGGGAGCTCTTACAAAACCACACTGGAACTTTCCACATGGACTTTGTTCACTACCCTGCAATAACCCTCTCCTATGAGGGGAGAGAATTCCTCTTGCCTTGCTAGGCAAGCTAATTTTCTCTCCCTCATCAACATTTTATTTCACTTTTCTTTTTTTTCCCCCTCCACAGGGAGCAAAAATGGGTGATTCAAGCTCAAACTCTGTTGAAAACAAGGTCGAAATTCTTGACTAAAAGCTGAGTTCAAAAATGTTAAGATTCCACCCAGGAAGCTTGGGAATGAAGCTTGTACTGCTCAGACATCTCAATTCAGGCTGTGCTCAAGTTGGATATCTCTGATAATACTTTTCTGACACATTAGAACACTGCAAGTGTAAAAACACCACAAAGTCAGTGTTTCACTGGGCCTTAAGCATTTCTCTCTGAAATATCAGTGTGGTACTTTTTGAGTCTTTAGTCTTCAAACACAAAATGGTGTGTCCATGCTGAGGTTTTTAACACTATGGGAATGTTTCGCTATCTTTGTAATCATTTGCAACTAAATGTTTTACAAAAACATAACCAAAGCATAACATATAAGGTAGTGTTTGGGAAAACATTTCATTAAAACAGAAAAAACCTAATATGTACACTTTAAAACACTGGTTATAAGGGAGGCCCCCTGACAATAGCTGTCTGTGCCATATTTCTATGAAGAGCAGAAGTGCCATGTTACCATGTTACTAAAAATGAAAAACAAAATGGGAAAGCATTTTTCCAGCTGTCATCACTTTATTCTCTATTAGAGTACAATGTACTTAGTTACAACTATTGCTTAGTTTCCTTATTGTTTGTTTAGGTCTTTTATATAGCAACAATGTAGTGAAAAGTATTATGAAAAATAGGGAAAAGGGTTTTGATACAAACCCAGATATGAACAGCCTGACTTCACATAATGATGGTATCCATATAGTTTCCTTCTTCCAAGCAGAAAAATTCAGATTCAATAACCATACACTGAAATTATTTAGGCTTGCCTTTTAGCACATGCTAGCAGAATGCAGGTATTGCAATAACTAGTCTTAATGCAGTGAGACTTGAAACACTCCCTTTTAATTGTTATCTACAAACACATTTTCTTCTTCTCCTCTACTGATATTACAGATAATGAGTGTGGTCCTTTTAGTTAGTTCAGATCCAAATGGCAAGACTTGTTGTGGAGAGAAGTTTTAAGTAAAAAATTTGGGCATGGGTGTCCTTCGAGTATTTTTGAGGACACAAGTCCGGGCAGCCAAAAAGATGAGATTAAAGTATAGAGTTTATAAATCCATGTCTATGTTATAGTTCCAGGAGGCATGGTATTGTACTGAATTATTCTTTAATAAAGCAAACAAACAAACACAAACAAAAAAACTCTTTAAGATTTTCAAGTAGGCTTGAAAATATGATACAGAGATCTCTGTGCTGTCTAGGAAGTCCTGGAAATGTCTCCATGTATTTCTGGGATGCATTTACTAAGACTATGTCCTTACCCATGCCCAGGTGTTTTTTGAGATATTTTTAATTGACCTGGATGGAAATAATGATTATTCTATCAATTTACTAGTTTGGATACCTTAATGTTAGTTACTTGCCATTATTTAATTTACTAGTAGAGCCCCAGTACCTAAGATATCTGCTGTTCAACGTAACTCCACAGAAAATTTTCTGCCTGGAAATTTTAGGAGTCTATGGCAAATCCAGCACATTACTCCATTATTGAATTTATTTTTCTAGTACACAGGTATAGAGCTCATCTGTGGCCATAGCAGTTCCTGAAGGAAGGAAGATGAGTTTTAACTCTGACTGCAAACTGTGGATCCAAATCACATCCCTTTGGAGTGTTGTTCAAACATGGTGTCTTCTGTTATAATACAAAACCTGCAAAGTTTCATCAATTGTTAGAGGATATGCTTTAAGAAAAATTGTGCAGGGACATGAATAGAAATTGTAGGGCAGTTGTGACTGATGATACCTTTCCAAATAAATCTGTCCCACCTTAAAGGCATCACCTTCCAAGAGGTTCTGACTTTCACATGGTCATTATTAGGGGTACCATAACACTTGGATGGGAAAGAAGGTATCAAGCTCACAAAGTTTTGAGTGATTTCTCAAATTGCCTTTTTTTTCTTTTTTTTTGCACCAAAAGGGGAAAAAAGTACTAAAAAGAAGAAGAAAAAAAAATTTTAAATTACAAGGGATTTTGATTATTTTTTCATGACAGAAGAAAAAAGTGGCAGAACAACTTTAATGATCCTTATGGATCCATTCCAACTCAGGATATTCTATGATCCTATCCTATGATCTGCTCAAGAATGGCACAGGATTTGATGCACCTCCTCAAAAGGAGTCTTGAAACTTGATCTAGATGAGGGTAAGTTCTCTGGTGTGAACCAGACAAAGGAGAAATCTATCCTTGAATTTTACACAGTCCTGGAATTTTTTTTTGAAAACTTATCAGCTCTTTAGTAGCTTCTATCAAGATGTGTAAGTTAGTGTCCTGTTTTAAAAACATTTTTCTTTGTACATGTCATCAAGAAGTTTCTTAGGAAAGAGGCTAAATGAATTCTAAGAGCAAAAGAAAAGAATTCACTAACTGAAAAAAACTTACAAGCATAAAACCTTTAAGTTGAAATAGAGAGATAGTCACACTCACTGGCTGAGCCATGTGAAAGTTCCCTTCTGAATTTGTATTTAAGTTGACTTAGACTTCTGTCTCTTCTTCTTCCAAAGCAGCCATATAACTTACCT
The DNA here is from genome assembly GCA_013399695.1 of Formicarius rufipectus. NCBI lineage: Eukaryota > Metazoa > Chordata > Aves > Passeriformes > Formicariidae > Formicarius > Formicarius rufipectus. Next base: position 66,669 of record VXAU01000944.1, on the reverse strand, counting down.
AAAATGTGTCCTTTCTTACCCAGCAAAGTGGCTGAAGGTATTTCCAGACTCCAATTTTACTGTCTGGAGAGCTACTATGTCTTTCCCTATGATGTTACTTACAGTGGGAGGCAGAGGGATGTGACAACTCTTGAGAAATGGACTGGGTTTTCCAAGATCTATGCAGATGTTAATATTGTGTGACAAAGCAAATAACCAATTTTGCATTTCTATGTTTGATTCAGAGCTAGATGACTTGGTTGGAAAATTTGCTGGTGGCTTCACAACCTGGATCCAACTGTAAAGACACAGGAAATGGCAAAGACTTAAGGTGACTTCAGTGCCTCACCAAAAAGGAAAAAAGTTGCTTCCGTCTGTGATCCTATTGCAAGATCTGAGTTCATATTAGAATTAATCACTCAGCTTGACACATGAAACATCAGAAAATATGCTGAATAGCTCTGCTTTCTACCTACAGTGTACAAAACATTTCAGAAAGAAATAATTCCAATTGAAATTGATGCTGTAATGATAACAATAGTAAACTCATTACAGGAAAGATACAAGAAGGAAGAGAGAAAGAAATAATGATAGAAAGGAAAAGAGAAGCATTTAAAAAGAAATCTATCTAGAGATGACTGCATTCTGAAACTGGTATTTTCCTCTCATTTTCATTTGTTGTTATTATATTTGATTAATTATTTATATTGCACTATATATGTGCATACATTTTTCAGAAGTGAGGTATTATTTACCCAGTAAGTACTATGTAAATCAACTTGCAAGAACTGTTAAATATTTATAGTCAGTCTGGAAGGTTAGAAGAAGTGCAAGTTGTAGGGGTTGCAACTGCATAATGATAACAACAGTATTACGAAAACCACAAACATCTCTGAGGTCAAAAACATTTACTGTTCTCAAATTTTTTTGTCTTGTCCCAAATCCCAAGATTTGAAAAAACGTATTCTCTTAAAATATATCTGTTACATTCCACTGACCTAGTAAATTGCAGCTTGCCTCTCACAAAGCTTTCATGGTTGAGATTTGGTCTGAATTCTTTAGCACTTCAAAGCATGACTGAAGAAGAGTGTGTCAGTAATTTACTGTGTCTTTGCATCTGTCATCTTGATTTTCCTCACCATAAAGCTTTAAGTCTTGGACCTGGAAAAGGTGGAAGCAAAATGCTGGTGCAGCTCTCTCCTCTTCCTACTATCCTTGCAGAAAAGATGGGAGAATATAAAACTCGGAGCAAACAACCATCTTAAATAAGAACTGTTTTTTGTTTCAACATAACTCTTTCAAGAGTTAGCAGATGTTTCAAATTGGATCTTCTAAAATGCTGGTAACTGTGCATATCTCAAACTCCAATCCTTTCCAGAAGTCACTTTACTTCCGAAATATTTATAAAAAGACCATATGGTGAACTTGTTCTTGGAGTTGGGGGAGGGAGGAACACAACAATGTATCAATTTATAGCTAATTTTAATTTGCTTTTATTATTTTTCACCCAATACTTGTTTTCCACTAAACCTGTAGCATTCTTCACTTTCAGAACTAAAATTATATTCTTGTATTATTAATTTGAGCAATTATTGAATTTGTTCCCATTAGTAATCTCAAAAATAATCACACTAAGGAAACATGCATGTAAGTGTATGAGATACATACGTTTTTACTTTTCTACCTTTCACTTCTCTAATTTACAGCTGTTTGCTTCCCTGCTGGATTGTACCTGTGTTTTATGCCTAAACTGAGAAACTGCAGGAATAATAGGCTGTCACTTCCTCAAATTGGAGGCAATACTTGCTTAATTACTTGAGAGATGTTGCTGTCTTTCTTGAATCCCCTTTTATGTCAGGAAGCCAATAAAAATTAGAATAAATACACATTTGCACAGGGAGAACTAGGAAGATTCTGCCTAGCTATGATTATGTCACTTTCTGCATATCAGGACAGCACATATGTGATGGGATCTCCACAGGACAGCGACCTCTGTGTTTGTGGCGAGCTTCACATGAGGAACCAGCAAGAGTCTTGGTCAGTGTGACACTTTATAATGCACAGAGAGAGGCCAATTAGGTCTGTAAGCCTGGGATTCCTTTCATCTTATTTCTGTCAGATAAAAGAGCTGCTTTGTCAAAATAAAGCTCCTTTTCTAGTCAGTGAGAAGAGATAAGCATCTCCAAAGGCAAACTGTTCTACATATTTTACACAACTAATGTGGTGACCTGAGATCTTTCTGAGGTGCTCATCTCTCCCTGTTGCCTCAAGAAGGAATCCCAGTGGTTGGATGGGCCACACTCTAAAGGAAGAAAAACTTAATCCCAGCCAGTCAGAAAGAAAGACATAACGTAGAGGCAACAGCCTGGCAGGTATACTGAGAAAATACATATGGTTTAAGGTGTCTATTACATAACATGCTACGCACTGATGGATGTGGGGTACAGATCAGACCACAGGGCAAACCTGGATGCTGCCTGTACTGAACAGTGTTGCATTGCCTGTTCTCAATTGTTATGTACCTAAATTTTAAAAATTATAGACTAATTGCTGATTCCTTTATCTTATGTATAAAAAACATTTAGGAACCTTTTATGAAAAATGTTAATGTCTGTCACACTCCTTTATAACAGATCTATCATATATTGGTGAATATAAGATAGTGGTATCATCAGGAAGTTGTATTTCTCATCTCTCAGCAGTTTTCATTTTGATACAGTGATACAAGTGATGTGGTTCAGGACACCAGTTCACTCAGTAGATGAATTTTGATAAATGTACGTGTTTCCAAGGAAAAAGTTTATGTTCAGAGTCAAGATGGAATCAAAGTGGTATCATAGCACATTTCATGTTATGAACGATGAAAGAAAGGATTTCAATACTGGATCTGTTTCTCAGGCATTCAATTTGAGGAAAAGAATTAGCAATGCAAAGAGAAAAGAGAGAATAGTGACTTTTTCTTGTGCATTCATTGTCTTGAATCAGCCTATTGTCTGGGTCTGTACGTGTGTGGGAGTGTAATTCACTGGTGGTTGAATTCAACTCTCAGTTCTTTCAGCTGTGTTTTGAGCCTCTGATTTCCTATATTTCTCCCTGTAGTTTTAATAATGAGGGAGATTTTAGGACAATATGTTCTACTTTTCTGCATTATTGAGCTTTCTTCATGGCCTCTTCAGAACAACAAAATAATAACTAAAGCTTCAACAGGGTGAAACTGATGCATATAGATAAGTGTCAGCATCAAAAAAACCAAGAGACTGCTGGGACTATACCATAATCCATATCTATTTAATGAAAAAATGTGACATTCGTGTAGTCACACAATTTGCAATCATTGAGGTACTTGTTTTAATAGTATCACAGCACGTTTTTAATCCTGGAGGAAATATGCTTTGGTCTTTTGTCTCTAGCTCCTGGATCTGCTGGCATTGACATAAGATTGGTCTCTTCTCTCCAGTGGCACTTTGAACACGTGTGTAGCCTTCCCTTCATACATATATGGATTTGGGTGCACAAATTAATGCATATGTGTAGAAATCCACAGTTAGTAGGTCTCACCCTGAGACATACATTGCTTATGGCTACCAGATTAATTCAATATTCACCTGTGTCATAAGACTGAAAGAGAGGGAAATGGCAACTAGAGCCACAGGTTACAAGAACACCATACAGAAGCAGCAAAATTTGATAAAACCTCATGAGATCCAGATAAAAGCAAGACAAAGCAGATCAAACTAGAAACAAGCAACAAGCCTTTTAAAACATAAGGATAATTAATGATTAGGTTATTTACTGAGAAATGTGTTAAATTTCTCACATTATCTAGAGCATGCTATTAGTAAAGGTTCCAATGATTGCTGATCTTTAACTCTTTTAATTTAAACACCAGACTTCAAATTAAGGCATTTAGGAAAATAAAGAACATTTCTTTAAAATTAAATGCAAGTGAGCAGAGGAAGTGGTGCAGCCTGATAGCTCAACAACCATCAGTAAAAATGAACTAGAAAGTCAACAGCTAAATACATGCGTAAACCATAGAAAGGGATCAGAGGATTTTGTTTCTCCATTGAGAGAAAAGATAATGTTACTGCCGTGTGCCATTATTTCGCTCTCGCTTGCCTGCATTCCCATGGATTGTGTAGTAGAAAATGATAATTTCCTGGAAGGGAATAACTTAATGTAAACGGTAGAAAGTTTCCTGAAGAAGGGAAGAGTAAGCATTTTTCCCACAAGCATTTGTAGAGACAAAAATTTATAAGGCAAATAGTCTATAAGGGCTAAATTGTTATCAAAATCAGGGAAACTAGATGTGCTTTGTGATTCTGATAAGCACTGAAAAGAGAATGAGCCTTTCTCTTTGCATAAAACATATATATGTTCCATTCTTTTCTCCATGCTCTTGCTTCCAGCCAAGTATCTTTAATGTCTTATTAGAAGATTCTGAAAAACAGAGATAATTTAACATGGCATAAAGCTCTGGGGAGATGGCTTTAAAGAGGTCAGTAATAAATAATGCATAGTATCAATAGCTGTTACTTAATGGAATATGCATCTAACCCAAAGATATTGTCTTGCCTATTCGGTTCCTCTTTCCATCTCATTCATAGTTTCACATATTCAGGGATACATAGTGAGCATACTGAGGTTATGTAGCTATGTTTATGAAAAACTTTCTAACTTCTTATAAAACAACCCACAAATCTTGTATGTAAGCCAGGAAACATCTTCCGATGTGTAAGAACCGAAGTGATTTCCTAAATATGGCATAAATTAACTTCTCACAGTAGTTTGCTGGGAGGTACATCCATGTGATGTGTGACTTGGGAAAGGCCATTCAGATGGCTATAACACTAGATATAATCTTGGCCTACCCTGATGTGTACAGAAGGAGGTTTACCAGGACTGTTCTGCATTAATTGCACTGTAGGTAACTCTACGTTGTAATATACCAATGCTCAGTGAAGAGGTAAATCACATGTTGGAAATCCTCAGGACACAGAAATTTAGCTAAACAAAAAAAATGTGTATGGGATTTATGTATGCAAATCACATTACCTCTAAGGAAACAGTGCTTTCAATATTGTCAAGTAAGTGATTTGTTGGTGTATTGTAAAGATTGTTTAGGAAAAGGGATTATTCCTAGTAACAGTGGCTCAATAATGCCAGACTCAAATCAGACCTAGCAAGTCTGTTTTCTGTTAGTAAAGTCATTATTCATCTACTGTTAAAATTTCTGATTTGCTCTTCTAGAGCATTCAGTCCCAATGTATCCCTTTGTTCCAAGTTTATTTTAACTTCACATGGGTTCTTGTCTATCTGATGGTATTTTCACTGTGGTTTTCAGGAGACAACATGGCAAGTCACCTTACTACCACCAGTCTGTGACACAGCTTTGAAATTAATATCTCCCCAAAAAAAGACTATTGCAAAATCAAGCATCTTTTACGTTAGGAAAATTGCTACTGCATGATGCTCAAATGATGTCTGTGATCAAGGCTGGACTTGAAAAAAATTACTTTTGGATCATGTGAAAACTTTCATGTAGGATGGGCTGTATAGGTGTGGGAGATAGTTCTGTTGCTGAGGGACCACAATAATTACCTGAAGGGAGGAGTGGCAGATGCAACCAATCTGGGATCAGCACATAAACTGCCTACAGGCTATGGGAAATTACACAGTGGAGCTCAGCAAACACCTTTGCATGTCAATAAACTGTTGAAGAATAAAGAATATGGAGGCTAAGGACTGGGGGGACTTTGGTCTTGTCGCATGAACAGAACTGAGACAAAGGGAATTTATGTTCAGTTCCTGCTCCTTTTCTGGGCAACATTACATGGCTGAAAGTAAGCTCTTAAACTTCCATTATGCCACTGTTGTCCAGCTATCAAATACAGATGAGAAATCTTAATGTCATGAGATAGTCTAAAAATTAATTTATTACTGAAAGGTTTCATTTTCAAATGTGGCAGCTATAGGACCTTAAAAGTACCTATTATTACAGAGGAGAAAATATAAGAATAAACTATGGAGTTGATGATGGTTTTAGTTCCCTTCTTCCCAAAGCATGAGTGGTGAAACTGTCAAATGAACAAATGCCTATTTCATTTCCCTACTTTTTGAAGTGGAAAATTAAATCTCAGTCACAAAATATTCTGAAAGTGTTATTTTTTCCCCCTAATTGATTTAAAACACTCACTTTCTAAATCTGAAAAGTTGCAAACAACATCCACACTCTGATTTTCTTGAAAGAGTTCTACACCATATGTAAGCTGTTAGGCATCTGTTTTGTCCTTGTGTACATGTCAAATCATGCTTCAGTTCAGTCTTGATTGTCCTATTGTGGATCAAAGCCATGTTTTGTGAAAACGCATGATGCTGAAGCTCTGCTCACTTACAGCCTCAATGTTCATGCCACTGAAATAAATTTTATCATCTTCCTTGCTTCAGCAAACAGCTGACATTTCTTTTGGCAAAATGAGCTACAATAGTCCTGATCTGACGTCAACGAACTGACAACGGGTTTGTAACAGATGAAGCTGTGTGTTCTGCAGTTCGGGGGCTGAAAGGGGGACTGCACACCAAACCACATGTAGCATTGCTGCTGGGAATTGTAACTGAAGCTTTCACAATGTGAATGATTTTGTGCCTTTTTTAAATTCACATCAAAATTTGGATCTGGGCACTTAAAATCAATTCTTTTGATTTTGAAATAGGTAGACGTTTCAAATATCAGTGTTGAATGTGCTGCATATCTGGTGTGCTTGATCTCAGTGGGCTTTTTCTCAGGAGTTGAGACATTCTGATATAACCTGATATTACACTCTCTGGTTAATTTATTCACCAAGAGTTTCTTAGCTTTCCACTATTGAATAAATAGAAGTGAATTATTTATTTGCCTTTGTCTTTCCTTAGTAACTACGAATTGTGATTTTTGTAGAGTTTAGACAACTTTTCTCCCATGAAAGCAGCAGGATGTTTCTTTATAGGGTTTTCTTAGTAATGGAGAGTACATACTTCTGCCTAAAAAATGAGTCCTAAGACATTTTTTAAAAAATATTTAAATAAATTTGTAATTTTTATCAATTGAGTTATTTAATTCTTATACAAGTATAAGGAGTTCTAGCTGATGAAAAAAGATCATTTGAACTGTAGTCTAGAAAGTCAAATTCTAAGTACACTTGAAAGAGCATTTCACAGTTATGCATCTTGTACCGGACTTAAGATCAAGTTTACTCATCATTCCATCAGAGTTTTGTCTGCAATCCTTATTGATCACCAAATTTTGATGTTCCAGTCTAACTTTAATTTCCTCTGTCAGCGTTCCAGTCATACTGCACAATGAGATCTTCATGAGGCTGCACAACATAATTTCCATATCATGAGACCTAGCACTCATTAATGTTTTGTTGATTTTACTGTTTCATCTACTGCAGCTACATAACATTTCCCACAAATTTATTCAGACATCATCTTCATAAGTTATTTAGTCATGACAGTTTTCCTCTTGTACTATGGACCATGTTATAACTCTTTTTAAGTAATCTTGGACAATCAGGAAACTACCTAAATAATGTTGCAACCAACCCCCCCCCACCTCCACCCCGCCAGAACATTTGTCTGTTCTCATTTAGCAACAGGAATAATAACGCTACAATGCAAGTTTTCCAAATCAAGTATACATTTGTGTACAGACCTTTCTCTTCTCTGAAATCTTAGCAAGTAATCAACAGTCTTTTAAAAAAATATTAACTATCATACACAAGCCTGGTAAAACTCAGATTTGTTTAATGTCTTTTTCTGGTTTGGGGATCTAGAAATATCTCTGCACTTGGCTAAAAGTAATCTGCAGCTTAACACTGTAGAACAGTAAGAAAAAAAATGTGTGGCCATCACTAGCCTTAGGATGCCAAAAATCATGAAACTAGAATGAGCCAAAAGGTCACAGAGGTATTTCTCTCTAAGCATTGGCAATAAGCAGTAGCTCCTCTTTGGTTTTGTTGCAAGCAATACAGATAGAACATCCAGAAATGGACAAACTCAGGAATGATTGCTGTTTGCTTTTTAATATTAATGTAATTTGATTTTACTGCCATGGAAAAACTATATTTTCTTTTAAAATTGTCATTTCCCACTGCTCTCTTGGTAGAAATAAAGAGAAAATGTGCAAACATAAACATCTAACATCAGCCACATTGTTTGAGACTCTGAATCAAATACAATTTCATATCTTGAGTTGTTCTCCAATGTTGAGCCTCTCAGGGGTTAAGGATTGCAGTTCAAAATGCAGATGAGGGGCCTTTGTACTGAACATTGCTGGCCTGTCTTCATACAGAAAGTTTGGTTTCACGATTTTGCCTCCCACTTTTTGAAAAATTTTCATACGATTTTTAAATTATTATTTTTGACAATATTCAAGCAAAAATTACCTCAGTTTTTCAGAGAACAAAGCACATAACCAGGCACACCATATGTATGCTTGGCCACCAATTAATGACATAGTTGCATAATGGCATAGCTGCATAAACAGTGCAGAGGGAGGAGGTCAGACTGAGAACAAAAAAATTATCTAAAGGCTATGATGTTGTTTATGAACAGATTGATTCATGTAAATTCACTCAAAGTTGAGAATTGTTTAATGATTCTGTTATGCAAACAAATCTGCTATACACATTGTTTGCAAGACATCAGTGTGAGTACTGAATCTTCTTCCTACATGGCCAGCTATATAAAGCACATAGCACTGCTTTATTCCTTGGTTAGTAGATTTAGATTGTAGAAAGTGGCTCAACTAGAGTATCAAATGACTTTTTATGATTTCACTGTCAAGCAAAGTTTATTATATAAACAAATCACTGTAACAAGCTCTAAATTCATTAATATTGATGATCATCATGGCTAGACTTCGTGAATGAAGATTTGGGAGGGCTCTACCCACGCTTGCTGCAAGCGCGCTGATGGCTGATAAGGCCAATGCGAGATAGGCAAGTCCGGTAGCAAAGGGCACAGCAGAAAGTTTCCGTAGGTGGTACTATCAGGGCACGGTTCTTTCTGCGTTGCCTTTTCTCCTCCAGACTGATTCTGCGTGCAGTTTCAAAGGAGACAGCAGCGTTATAGATTGTGTGTCTCCACGGCTCCCGATTGGAGGCCAGAGTGGACCATTGATGGAGGTCAATATGGCCAAGGCTGAGGTGTTGTTTCAGTGAGTCCCTGTATCTCCTTCTCGGGGCTCCTCTCTTGCAAGAGAGGAATATTGATGAATAATATTAAACATAGACTTCCTGCTTTAAGATTGTATTTTAAGTGTAATTGAAAAGCAGGTTTATGGAATACTAATGATATTATTTTTTTGTTAAATGAGAATTCCATATCTTTGTCATCAGTGTAGTCTGAACCTGTCTCACTGGACAGATTTTACCTCTCTCAGAATTTCTAATATAATAAACTTCATGCTTGTTTTTGGTCTTATCATTGTTTGGGTCTTATCTACAATGTATATTCCTATTAGTTGCAACAAGTAATGACCAGATTATCGTTGCACCAGTGCAAAATTCTCCAGTTGAAATCTTGACATGTTGTACAAAGGAAATAAAAGCATAAATTTCAATAAGGACAAGATTTATCACTCTAGGACAGCTCCTGGATTTTAAAATTTAAGCCTAGATGGCTCAGGTGAGAAATAAGGAGTGAGCATAGACAATATCTGAATAAAATACTAATAACAGTGCTTGAGTAGCTGCTTAACACTTGCTTTTGAAATCAAGAGCATTTATAGCAGTGTCAAACCAGAGAATTTACTCCATTTAGGAATTCACAGTGCTGAAGTAGGTGTCCAGAATTTCTTCTATGTACATAGCTATCCACTAGTCCCTCTGGAAAAATAACCGAGTTGATTCATGGAAAACATCATGCAAGTATGAGCATACAAATGCAAGGTGAAGGGCATCACGGACTAAATTATTATAATACCTGCTGCTGTCTCTTACAGATAAACCGTGCTGTTCCAGGCTGACTGGCAATGCTTTATCTTGTAGTAACTGTATTTAATTTTATGTAAGAAAAGACAGCAGCAGCAGATTTTCATAGAGGGAATGACTGGGCAGATAATGAAGGGTATAGAGCATTAGCAATGCTAAGAAGTCTCAAACAGTCCTTAGAGGAATGGGAGTTTCATAATAGTCTGAGTGTGTCTCAAATATCATGCTGATGTTTGTCACCAGTGAGTTTCCCACACTGTGGGTGTCTTAAAGAATGACTTATTGGCTTATTGGCCTCCTCAACCCATGCATGCAAAGCCAGAGAGGCAGATCCACTACACTTTTGCATAGCCTTAATATTCTAAAGCCTTAGAATTCAAGTACTGCCATTCACAGGTTGGTGAGCATACAAATGGGAGAGTGTGGGGAAGGACTGGTGGCACAATCAAGACTGAAATTACAGGACAGGTCATTGTAGTCCAGTGTGTTACAAGCACAGAATAAAGAAGTTATTCAGAACCAAGTGTCTCATTCTGGAAATGAAGACATTTTAACAGATCAAGTATGATTTAATAGTTGTGAGTTGAGTGAGACTTTCATCCTGCAGTTTTTAAGCAGTGTCAGAAAGAGCACTTAAAGCTATTTCCTTTGCCACATTTAGTCTTGAATTGTGGGGTAATTTTGGGGTTGGAAAGGTCTTCTTGAAATATTTCTCTTTCTTTTATGAAAAATACTATTCCCTGTTCATGGTGGATTATCATGGCCTATTGTTCTGTCCTCTGGAATATCTCCCCTGCAGCCATATAGAGCTAACACTGAGTTCACGTGCTGCCAGTTATCAAAGATTATTGATTTCAGAGAACAGTCCAAAGCTTCCAGTCAGCTGTCAACAGGTTGGCCTCTGTTCAGCCGACACAGTCTTTCCCTCCCTGTGTTATTCAGCTGCAGCCTTAGAACAGTTCCCTAGGCTTCTGGTTAAAAGTGCCTACACGTGGGAGAGAAGACCCTTGTCAATAATGGTTATTAAAGATGTTTCTAAGGGAAGCTGAAAGAAACCTGGATATTTTGATCTAGATTGTTTTTAATGTTTGTATCAAAGTGCATTTTTCACTGAAAATGCCAGAGTTTAATGACCCAAATGAGAATTTGAAAGCATTTCATTATTTGAGTGTGCACAATATTTTCTTTTTTTCATTGTTTCTCAGTCTTTTCCTTTGATCCCTTCCTTTCCAAGTTTTTCAGGTTTAAAAGACACATAACATAAAAGGTAGGAGTAAAAACTAAAAACTGTGTGTATTTTTTATGTTAAAACCTTCAAAATTATTTCAGTGATCAAAATGAAAGGACAAAAGGTTCTGTATAACATAGTATCTGCACTTCCATATAAATTATTTTATATTTGAAATGCTTTTTTTCAGCACAGCAACATCTATTCAGACAAGCCATACAACTTTAGACAATAAATTGCACAAATGGCTAAAAATCACATTCCCAATGAAGTTATTGTCTTCAATGCAGCCAAGTATTTGCCATCTTGGTGTAGGCCCCTTAAGAGTATTCACTAGGGGAAATCAGGTGGATTTATTTTTATTATTTTCAGGTAAGTCTTTTGCTACTTGTGTGTTAAGTATTACCAGGGTTCTGCAAACTTGCAAATCAGTGTAGGAAACACACACTGAAGGGTTTCCAGGGCAGAGAGATAGTGTCAGGAAAGATGAACAGATTACAGACAGGTCCAAAGATGAAAGAAAGATAGCAACATATGGATGGTTCTCCTGGATACTTCTAAACAGATAAAGAACAAAGCAAAACATAAATCAGTGGCAATCAGGAGCACAGGTTTTATTGTCTGCTCCTAGAACTGGGCATCAGAAGGACAGACATGTCTCAACAGTGTTGCCAGTGAACAACGGCAGAAATTACCTGCTGTATGGTAAAGATGCCTTATTGGTGATGCCAGTACCATTTTTCTTCATTTGATGTACAGGGGTTAATACTAGTTGATATTTTTCAACCTATTTAACCCTATGTTGTGAAGTTGCTTGACCTTTGACTGCTAAGTGCTGACAGGGTCCTGTGAACCCTAGAAATGATAGCATGATGTTATTCTACTGGTGAGGTGCAAGCAGATAAAGAACAAAGTAGCACATAAATCAGCAGAAGCAAATCAGGCCATTCCCACTCCAAAACATTTGCTGGAGGAGAGGGAAAGAGATGAGCCACTGTGTACATTAGAGATCTGTCACAGTCATAAATTTGAAATAAAAATCCTATTGCTTCAGAAACTGGACAGGTTGTCAGTAATACTCCAGAATCTGGGGGTTGGCAAAACTGCACATCAGAATTAATGTTTTGTAAGGGTAAATACATCCAAGAAAGGCCTATTTTTGCCACATCTGCATTATATCTTGGCATCCTTTCTGGTGCATCCCATTTTTTTTTTTTTTGTTTGTTTGTTTGTTTTGTTTGATTGGTTTTGTTTGGTTTTGTTTTTGTTTTGGCGTTTTTTTACAGGATATAATATTGGGGAGAGCTCAGAATAAATAATACAGAAAAATAAGAGAATTCTTGACCTGATTTGTCTCTTCCTCAATTTGATTAGGGAATCTATACTAGTAATAAGGATTAATAAAGTCTGTGAGAGAGCCTTGAGCCTGAGAAATGGCTTCATGCTGCTTGAGCTGCTACAGAAAGTTGTATGCAGAATTAATGTTTAAGGGAAAATCTGTTTCAGTTTCAGGTGCCTAGGCACCTTGCAGCTTCATAAATTTAAAGAAACAGTAATCAGCTACTATTAAATAGCTATTTTCCCCACATACTAGACATTAAACTCATACATAGAAAAATAGGTATTATTTCCCTTATTTTACAGATGGTGAAACCAAAGATGGGAAAGTTTCAATGGATTGGTATGTCACCAAGACTATGGTCCAAGGGCACTAAGAAAAATACCAACGCACTGCTAAACGTCAGTGTAAGCCTGAAGAATGGGCAAGAAGAAATACCTGATTCATGGCTGCCCTTAGTGCAGGGAAGCTTTTCATTTCTACTAAAGTAGTGACAGGATCATGATGACTGACTCAGGCTCTTAAGAAACAATTTTCAAAGCATCTGAGTGACATCTAGTAGCATATTGACATCAATATTCAATGGAACACAGTTATTCTATTACCTTCTTACGGTAGAAAATGTTATTTCCTCTCAAGGCTATTCTAGCCCTTAGTACATAGCCATGCCTGCGCTCTAACTTGTTGGGTCATTCATTTATTTGTTCTCCAGGAAAGAGATGTAAAAATGTTCAAGGGTCACCATTTTCAAAGCAAATTGTTCCTGCCTGAAGCTGTTGTTTGTTTTGGACTTAGCTTGGAATAGATACTTCTTACTTTGTAATTCTTACAAATACAGGCATTTGGTGTACTGATTCTAAGAATTCCATATATAAAATAAATTTTTGTGCATCAGAGAGGGGAACATTTTTTTTCTAGTAAAACCAAATCTAAAGGTAATAGACACATTTTCTGATCACGCAGTCCTACAGGCCCTCTACTTCTTCTGGGAAGATGAATGACACTTTTTTTTTTCAATTTTTTGTTTCCTTACCTTTTCTTCATAAATTTTTCAACAGTGGTTTATCTGACACATCTCTGAAAGTTGTGGTCTCCACATGAATGATCAAATCATTCATCAGATTTTGAAAGTAGAGGGTCCAGCCCCATTATATTAGAAAATGTGTACAATTAATATAAGCAATATTTTTTGTGGATAAGAATAAGAATAAGGATAAGAATAAGAATAAGAATAAGAATGAGAATAAGAATAGGTTGTTGGTGCCCATGAACATAAAACCAGACTAGTTGAATGAAACTTTTTCATTTTATTTATACTGCAAGTATTCCTTTTCTTCACTGAGAGGCATCAGTCTGCTTCTGTCTGAAGTTGCAAACACAGGCATGAAATTAAAATTTTTAGATGAAAATTATCAATTAAACATTACATAATATGAACTTTCAGCTTTCTCAATTGACACATTTCATATTGATTCCATTTTAGGAGGGACATGTGATGGGAAGCTAGTAACACATTTGATGTGCTAGTTCCTATTGTAATATCTGCTGAAGGCTTCATTGATGGGCTGGAAGGTACTGGTTACTAGCTAAGCACTTGATATTGAACATAACAAGAAACAACTTAGACTCATAGAATTATAGAATCAACTGGGTTGGAAGAGACCTCAGAGATTATGAAGTCCAACCCTTGATCCAACATCACTGTGATTACTAGATCATGGCACTAAGTGCCACATCCAGTCTCATCTTAAAAATCTCCAGGGACAGTGAATCCACCACCACTCTGGTGGCCATTTCAATGCCTGATTACTCTGTCTGTAAAGATTTTCTTCCGAATATCCAACCTAAACCTCCCCTGGCAGAGCTCCTGCCCTCTTGTCCTATTGCTGGTTGCCTGGGAGGAGAGACCAACCCCCACTTAGCTACTAGTGGGAGAGAAGGATGACAGGAGGCAGAGTAAGTTCAAAGACTATGGAATGTAGCCAGAGGAAGTCAGCTGTACCCTATAAAGATAGAAAGCTACATGTGAGTGTAAGTATTCCTCTCTGATAGACAGTTTTTAAAAGCCTCTCTGGAACCAAGCATGTCTTGGTGTTTTCCATGTGCTGGTGCAGTTTCTTGTCTCTCCTTTGTCACCAATGGCAAAGACATGCATTTGCACAGCTCACAACAGGGATCAGCATCCAAACTGAGGCCCTGGGCCATATGGGTACTGTCTTATTTATACATAAACCACAAATGTATCATCACTGCACAGGATGCTGCCCTTGCTGCTCAAGCTTACTCCTCCATATGAATTGTGACTCCTCTGCAACACTTAGAGCAAGAGCAATAACATCCACTTCCTTCCACTTCCTTGTACTCCCATATCTACTCTTCTTCCTCTGACCATTTTCAGGGTCAACTGTGTTTACTGTGCACAGCCCTAATGTCAGCTGGCCCTGAAGCTCCTTCATTGTCTGTAGGGTGTTGCTCTGGCTGTGTCTAAATACTTCAGATTTGGCATTAAAGGGAAAAATCCTGTCTGGCTTTTTCTGGTCAACAACAGTGCTCCCAGCCAACAGCTGACTCAATGCCTCCACTTCCAAGTTGCAAAGATGAGTGAGCTACCCTGATTTCAAAAATGCTTTTTGAGAGTTTTGGTCCTGAGTCCAGATCTTATCAGAACCATAACTCTTCTCAACTTTTATACTCTTAAAATCATTATGTTTCTTTCAAAAACAAACAAACAAGATGGGGCACCCAAAACTTCTCTGCGGAGCCTACGCCAGCACCTCACCACCCTTTGAGTAAAGAATTTCCTCCTAACGTGTCATAATATTTTTCTAGTTCCCCCTGGATGGCATCCCTTCTTTCTGTTGTGGCATCTGCCCGTTTCAGCTTGGTGTCCTTGTAATTACTCGATCTCTCCCCTGAGAAATTTAAATAAATGTGAAGAATGCCTGTAGGATTATCAAGACGTTTGAGATTTAGTTTTCCAGTTAAAAGGGAGTTCGTAGTGACTCAGTGTGGTTTTCAGTCCAGTGCCCCAGACATACAGTTATCTGACCTCTCATATGCAACCAAGGATCAATACCTGGAAAACTTTATGCTTTTTATAGTTTTAATTTTTGTACCTTAATGTTGTAGGGTCTAGGACAGTTAGCACTTTTAATCAGTTAGTGAAAAAACCTTGCAGTTTTCTGCTTTGTTAAGTGGAGAACAAACATTTTGAATACACAGAATGCAAAATCATTAAAAAAATTAAAGTAACACACTAAACTAAAAACAGTAGAAAAATTACCAAGTATAATTTGTTTTGATAGTGATTTGTGCCAAGCTCCATTTCAGCCAGAATTGTGTCTATGGTACATTAGTCTGACTTGTACCATGAGAGTGGTATATGATGAGAAAGGATTCCTGGAAGGGTGGGATACAGCTCTCCCCTCAGCTCAGTGCTCACACCCTCATTGCTCGCACTGCCCATGCTTAATGGGAGTACAAAGAGTCTGGGTTCTCATCTGGGCTGTGAAAGTTATCAGAACGTACTCCTCCCCCAGTGTTTATTTTCTTCTGTCGTGATGTATTTCCTGGTATACAATACCTCAGGCTGCTCTGTGAGTGAGAGATGGTGCCTTGCATTGGGCAGGTCAATAAAAACAAGTTTGACAAAGAAAGCACCACGCACTCTCTTTAATGACAAACCACTGCTGGCAGTTTCAACGATGGTGGTAAAGTCAGAGAGGTGACAGATTTAGGCAACAGAGTTAGGCTTTCATCAGCTAACTCTGATCAAGTGTCCGAAGGTCTCAGATAACCTTCTTGACATCTGAGTAACAGGAACTATATGCAAATGAAGCTTTCACCATGCAGTGAAATTAGAATAAGCAATAATTATCTATTAATTACAAATACACAATCATATTATAAATATAGTAGTGAGTACAACCCATCAAAAGCTTTCTTAAAGACATCTTTGTACATAACAGAGAGCCTTCTGCTCTTTCTGTAAACATGTCCTACATTTGCACCAAGACTTACTTGTACTGCCTTGTCAGGAAAAACAGTCTTTAAAGGACAGTAAGATGCCTTTAGTAAAACTGACTTTGCAATGCTGGTACTTGTTTCTGACAAAAGAAAAATGTTTTATAGTTGCATTCCCAAATATGTTTCTGACACATCTTTAGTGAGCCTAAGATCAGTAGACAGCTCAAGCTGGACCCATCTACAGCCTTCTCTATTGCCTGGGTTCCTTGCTGCTCTTCTAGCATCTCAACAACTATTCAGTCTGTCCCACTGCTCTCTTCCAAACCCAGTAAAAGCTCCTTAAATATTGTTTTAAGCAGCAAATAGTAAAAACTAGCTTACCATACGTAAAATTATAGCAACAGCCAAGAATAGGACAACATGTAAGTGTCTTTGTTTGCAACATCCCTGTACCTCAGTGGTTTTC
This sequence comes from Formicarius rufipectus, assembly GCA_013399695.1. NCBI lineage: Eukaryota > Metazoa > Chordata > Aves > Passeriformes > Formicariidae > Formicarius > Formicarius rufipectus. The sequence goes on along the minus strand of VXAU01000944.1, from coordinate 49,717 downwards.
AGTCAAGCTAGAAAGTTCAAAACTGGTTCCAGAATCAGCAAGGCAGTAATGGCAAGAGCACAAGGTTCCTTAAAAGAAAACAGACAATCCTTCCCCTTTGTGATGCCTGTCCAGAAATCACCTATACCAAAACGTGCAAATAACATTTCAAGATCTAAGTCTTACATATTTGTTTAAGTCTGAACTGTATAATTACATGTAGCTCTGCAAGATGTCCATGGATATCAGATCCTTTTCACAACAGCCAAACTAGCAGCAATTTTTGGGTGATAGTTGAGGCCCAGAGAATTACACAATATAGGTGGCACTCTTTTTGGATTCCAGTCCCTATTGTTTTGCTGCAAAACCTGATAATTACATTAATAAATATAGAAGATATTATCTTCATAAGGAATTTTAGGCTTCTAAGCCATTTTGCTAAGATTAAGCATGACAAATAGAGGAAAAGATATAGGAAATACAGCTAATACACACAATATCCTCTGTGTTGCATGTGACTACATACAGAGTCATACAGAATCACAGAATGGCTAAGGCACATGATGGATTCTAATACTTGTGGCCTGCTAGAAGAATTTGTTTGGTTGAATAATAAAATTGTTTTTCACTACAGGGAGAAAAAAAAAAGGCTGCAGCAAATCAGCTGTGCCACCACACATATGGGAGGGTGGTGAAAAGTTGCAGTTTTTTTCATGTGGAGTGCTTTTGGGGGCACATAATTTGTCCCTTTGGCTCATTTTGACAGTATTCTCATGGTAGCATTCCACAGTCCATTTTATATGCTATACATATTTATTCCTCTCAGGTCATGCACTCTAAAAGTTCTCCCTTTTCTGTTATCAGGTATATGATATCTGTCTTACCCCAGCCCTTTGGCCTAGTGAAGACCCTTTTCTTTCCAGCAGGAAGTTTAAGAACTGAATTCATATAGGGAATTTCAAGAACATCTCTCAAAAAGATGAAACCCACTCAGGGCACATTATAGGAAATAATTCATCATTCCACCTCTTGTATACAATCAATAACACTAAAAGACTGTCTTGTCATCTTATCAGGCTACATAGGTTTTAGCAGTTCCTTTATTAAGCCTGGTAAAGAAAGCAAGGAGAGGGAGATTCTTTGAACATCCAAACACAGTGTCACACTGAGTGTGATCCTGACACTGCCCAGGGAACCTGCTATCCTTTGTTTACTGATGGATCTGTGATAACCCGGCAGCTCAGATGGAAGGTCACTCCAGAGGACAAACAGGGGGTTCTTTTCCATCATCCCTGAATCCTGGAAGTGGCGGGTTTGACCACCCTGGGTATCCGGGCTCTCTGTTAAATTCTACTTTTCCTGCTGACAGAAGTATGTGGAATGTGATCAGGAGATATTTGGGCAATTTGTCTTCTATTAAAAGTAGGAGGGAGAGGAAAGAGTGAACAAATCCGTGTGTATGGAGGGATTTTCATTTCTGTAGAGAAAATAATATAGCCAAATTTTACAGCTTTTTGACTGTTAAGATAGCAATGGTGCAAGACTGGTTTGGATCTCCAAGTGCATCTGTGCTAGCAGGGGTACACAATCAGTAATACCATACACAATATCAGAACTGCACAGTAAGGGTTATCCTACTGACTGACTTGGGCATATCCAGGCCAACATTTCACCCGGAGTTACTGAGTCCGTGTGTGTCATCACAAACAACAAAGGGTTCACTGTTCCATGTTCATGAAAGCACAACTTGAGCAACAGGCTAGAAACTGTACTTCAGCTTTGCCAGCTTTGGTGAAACCTTACTCTCCTCCTCAGAATGGTCAGGAGAGAAGCATTCACTTCAGGTTGACCAAGAGCGCATCTTGGTTATCCTGATCCATTCTTCAGATGACAATGGTGTAATTTGTTGTCTCAGAAGGTAAAAAACTTCTTCAACAGCAATTATTAAATAATGTGACTACAGACTCTCCTCTTCTTTCCAATACCTCACAAATGGATTTTTGTTTCTTGTATAGTCTTCAGATCTTGCAACCTTGCCAGAATTCCTAGGTTGACTAATAGATCTTAGCTATTATTGAATTTTCCTGCATAATTTAAACCTTTCTTCAACTTGGACTTCAAATATATTTTATGTCTATAAGCTGCCCAGGCTTCTTACATATTGCATAAATGAATGATTGCCTTTCATTGCTTCTAAATTGTTGGCTAATCAAAGCTTAAAGTAGCACAGGAAAAAACATAAAATATAATCCATTTGCTTTGAGTGTCTTATGAATTAACATTGGATTTATCCACTTTTTGACATTTATTTTCAAATGGTTTTTATGGTTGTCTTTGGTGCACATCTAAAGAATGCCATCTATGATTACATTGTCTTGTTCAACTACCAACAGTCACTTGACATAATTTTGTCAAGTCACCATTGGTTTAAGGCTGGTTTGCCTTTTTTTTTTTCCCCCTTTGCTGCATTTAATGTGTCCAAGAGGCAGTGTTTCCTTCAAGTTGATTCATTCTTTCTTTCTGAACCCAGAGAAGTAACTGCAAACAGAATTAATTTAGCAAGGGAAAGAATTAACCTTGAAAATTAGTGTGGATAATAAAGCTATAGGTTAATGCATTAGGACAGATTTGTTAACAGCAGCACACAGCTTTCATTACTAACATGTTACTGTCAATATGTGTATGTGTGTTTCAGTTCACAGAGAAATGTTGATTTAAAAAAAGTCTTACTAAAGTTGTAGAGAAAACCTAGGTAGGGGCACTAGCACATCTTTTTTGAAGGAGAGAATCTGGTTATACATTTTTTTTTGCTACAATCCTATACTTTGGTTTATGTTGACATAAGGAAAGGGCAACAGATTTATTAATTCTTTCATGTTCATAAGATTTTAAATTAAAGAAACAACAATATACCCCAAATGTTCCTCCTTGAACAAATTAGAAACAAGAATCAAGAAAGAAGATTTACTTCATTACATTTATTGCTAAGGGATTTATTTTTAGAGAAAAGTTTCAAGTTATTTTTAGTAAGGATACAAGTTTAGAGTTTATATGAATGTCTTTGATAAGAAAAAGGAAAATAAGAGTTGTAGCTGCAGAGTTGGGCATTTCACCGCTGTAGTGGCTAGTTTCTCTTTTGTTTCAGATATTTTTTTATGTGTCCATATATAGTAACATGGAATAGCAGATCTAGTATGAGTGATCAAGCATATATATAGTGAGGATAAAACAGCATGAAAGTAAAATACCTTGATATTCAAGTCCTTGGTAAACACTCTATTTGGCATTATGCGAGAGCCTGTCCTTATTTGGTTGCTACTTAAGTGATCTATTTGCCATGCTTTATTTTATTTTATGCAACTTGCTGTAGTTATGCAAAAAAATCATTTATCATCAAAGGATAATTTAAGAGAAAAAATTGTAAAAGCTACATTACTGTGTGTAAATGACACATGATATGAAACAGGGAAGATTTATCTCTGATAACTCTAATTAAAACTTAAGAAATACTCTTTCAAACATTAAAAATAAAGAGAAGTTGGTCAGCAAACAGAAGATTCACCTTGCATACTTTTTGGTATGAAAAATAAAGTACAGATTATTGAAATGCAGTCTGCAATGTATTAGAGAGAGAAAGTGACCTCCAAATGGTGGTTTAGGCTTTGTCTTTCAGACAGCTCTCTTGGAACAGCATGAAGTTTCCACTGGAGGTATCTTTTTCTCCACTGAAAATTTCCAAATGACCTCTTAAACCAAATGTCACTCTATCAGATGGCAAAGATAAATGAGATGAACATTATTGCCAGTCTCTCAACAAGAGCATGGTGGTCTCCAGCAAGCTCAAGGACAGTACAGCTACCCACCTTTCCCACAGGAAGAGATCTCAAGAACGCAGTTTGCAACTCAGACAGGTGTTACTCAGCTACACAGCCCACTGAGAGACACCTAAGAGGGTCCTGTGAGCACAGTCTTTGTCACTCACATCTTTATTCCAAGACATTTGCTTTAAAGGTGACAAGAGGGGAGATGTCATCTCCTTGTTTATCTACTTAAATTTCTCAGTATTTTATCATCTCTCTGTGTTAGGGCACTGTAGATTTTACTATAAACTTCATAAAGAACAAAAATAATTCAATGGGCATAACTCTAGGACACAAATGTAAGTTCAAAATATCCAGGGGGCAGATGGTTGTTAAGAGCATTGCTTGTTGTTTTGGTCCATGCCACTGCACTAACCTCCATTTCTGCAGCCTTTCTGGAGCTCTTCCACTGAGTCAGCCTCTGCTGCTGACAGAGCCACATGAAGCACCTTGCACAGTGAGTCTCTGGCAGTGGATCAAGGCCTCTGTACAAAACAGTTGCAAATGTAGTGTTAACCATCATTTTTGTAATTTCCCATTCGACTGCAGCAAACACTGTTTACCTACCAAGATGTCTGTGTCACAGACAGCAAGCTGAAAGGCAAAGTGCTTTAGTCAAACTGTCCATCCATCATATCTCTACACCTCCATAAAATGTGGATTGTTTGTAAAATCATTTTAATCTGTGGATCTAATCCAGAGTCTAATGTCAAAATACCCCAAGTAAGCTTAATCCATTTCTTTTTAAAAATTCTTCCAAATGGTAGCTGAGGGTTTGATTTAAGCAGTATTTTCCCATGTTTGAAGAAGTTTCCTTGAATTCAGCATAAAAACAAGAGCTAGATTGGAGAGCCATATGTACAAAAGATAGCTGAGCATAGCACATACAAACATTTTGTTTTCTGATCATTCCTTGCATTTTGCCTGACAAACCTTTAATGCCCTAAGTTTCTAATTACTACTCAAGTCGTAAGAAAGTATTTATTGTGAGAAATGTTGGGAACCTACAAGGTTTTTCATGCACTAGATTTGATAGTGTTTCCTCTGATAAAATGTCATTGGCTTAACCTGTCTTTCTTCTATTTAATCATTTTCAGAGGCTCATTAGTCTAAAAGGAAGTAAGCTTTAAAACTCAAACCATATGTCACATATAAAGAACAAAACAACAAAAAAAATTACGGAGTGTGTCCTTAGTTTCAACGTTGTATGTTACCTCAGTAATAAAAGAGTTAGAAAGGTGTTAGAAATATCCTTTTCAAATGGGAAAATGCATATGATTTCAAGGCTATGGTTCCTATTAACCTACACAAAATGAGAGTTTTCAAAGATGCTGCATAGGTTAATTATTGCCTTTCAAGGACTTCCACTCCACTTGGAATCTTTCCTTGCAGTCTTTTGAAATTAATATAAATTCTACAGTGACTCCCCACAATAAATAAAATCATGTATCGTTCACTCTACATAGTAAAATAGATGGGTATATATGCATAAAACTAATTTTAAAATTTTAGACAGCTGAGTAAATCTTGTATTATGGAGACATGCAAGACTCACCACTATGATGCATGAACAACCTTCTTTGATGCAGAACTATACAGAAAGTTCACAAATACCACATTTTAAAACGTAGACTCATGCAAACATATACAAAATTCAGAGAAACATTTAAATGAGCACCCAGATTTGAGGCATGTCTAAGCCATGAAATTTTACAGAGGTCTCCACTGCCTTGCAGTTCCTAGAATGTCTTTTTCCCTAGTTGTCCTTAATTTTTCTCACCTGTTTATGGAACTGTAATAAACCTTGAAGCTGCTCAATTATTAGAAAAGAAAGATCCTTAATGTTTATCTGACTGCAAAGAGCTGACACCAGGAAGGGTGTACTTGTACACCACCACATATAGATCCATGTTCTATATTGTGACATACTGAGAAGACAACAGAAAAGCACAAGACAGTAGAATTGTCCCATTTTCAAGCTTTTTCCTAGTCTTCACTCTTCTCCTCTCCTTACTCTTTTTCCATCCTTTCCTACTGAGAATAACTATCCACTCAAACTTTACATTCACTTAATTTTTGGAAGAGGTGAAATCTTCTTTGTTGTCTCTATTAACTATTAGACAAGGCCACTTTGGATTGTGCCTAATATGTAAAGTTATTTCGCATCCATAAGATCTGGCAAATCAGAGTCCAAGTGATGTCAAAGATCAATGACACATTAATACTTCTAAGCTTTTTTTTTGTTTTTGTTTGTTTGTTTGTTTGTTTTTTGCTTTTTGTTTTTGTTTTTTGGGGTTTTTTTGTGGTTTTTTTTGTTTGTTGGTTTGGTTTGGTTGTTTGTTTTGTTTTTTTTTGGGGGGGGGTAATTTAGGCATTATGAGGTGTTTTTATTTAAATATAAATTACTAAATAAAGAGACTAGCCATAGAACAGTTTATGCTTAGACTACTAGAAGTGGCAAAGGATTACACTGCATTTTGGTATATTGATTTTTACTGTTAAGATCCGGATTACTTCTCCTCCTAAATCCTTTTAACTCTGACAAAGATAATGCTAATTTATGTGTTCTGAGCAGTCATGGAAAAAAGTCAGAAGTCTGATAGTTGTTCCAATAATGAAAAGAAGTTGAATCTATATGTCAAATATTTCTTTTAAAATATAAAAAGAAAAATAGCCCCCCAGCAGATCATATCCTCTGTCACTGCTTCCCACTCCTTGCAAAGAGCTAGAACTCCTTTCCAAGCAGCTCTCAACCAACTTTCCTCATCACCTACTCACACACTCTGACTTTCTCTGCATTGACTTCTTTTGCTTTTGTCTGTCAGACTCACAACTCTCTTCTAAACAATATCTTGCAGAGGTCATTCACCCAACGTGTTCTCACTGGATGGTGACTGATGTCTGACTTTTGGGGTTAAGATGCTACTGTTTCATGAGAAACTTTATGCAGAATTTTTTAGCTGATTTAAGAGGGAAAAACTGAGCAGGTTGTGTAAAACTTTCCTTGTTGGGCAGCCTTTTGAACCCTGAAGATTTGGCAGTTCAGGCAACAGAAAAAAAGGCTTTCAGAAAACTGGAAAAGGAGGAATATGGGATATGGGCATATAGAGCAAGGTCAGTAACAGATTTACTATGTGTTTGGGTTTTGTTAGCTAGAAAAAGTTATGATCTCTACTCCCATGTATATGTTTGTGTATGTGACTACATGTGCCAAGGAGAAAAGTATTAATTACCTTTTTTCTGATAGATGTCCATGTGGGCATTTTCAGTTAGCAATTTCAACAGTGTGGCATTTTGCAGCATGATTTAAGCCATGAGAAGAATGCTCAGAGTATTTCTCAACAGGGGCTTTGCTTTAAAAGAACATTAGCTGAACATAAAATATATGCACCAGTGGCCTCTAATGAAAGTCCTGTTTTTTCAGTAAAGCTTCAAGACAGAACTTAGGAAGGTGAAAGAGGAGGCAGGATACACCACTGGTGTGTTCTCTAGAGTGGACAGCACTTCACGTAAAAGGCAAAATGTCAATAGAAATGCAGTGCTACACCATTGCAGAGAAGATCTAAGAGGTTTAGTGCCCCTGAATGTTTGGCATTCCTTTTAAGCCTGAAACTCAATTTAAAAAAAAAAAAGTGTTTATTTGAATAAATGTTTATTTGAATAGATTTTGGCAGGATAACTAAATGCTCCCTTCAAACATCCTGTTGAAAATATTAAACAGTAATTACCTTACTCAAGTCGTTCCTTTTGTGAGAAGGGGAACCACCTGACTGCCAGCTCTCCTTTGCCCTGACACAGATGCAAAGACTTTGCTGCCTTTCTGAGCTGTTCACACACTTTCTTCCCATGAGAAAGTAAGCATTGATTGAAACGTGGCATTTTCTCCCAACTTGAACACACAACTGCTGCTTGTTTCGGAAAGATGTCAACTAATTTGAGCAACCTCTCCAAAGGACTCTCCAAACAGAAATGTCTTTCATAAATTTCCGGGTCAGCAGCCCTTGGTAACCCAGGATGACTATTCCAGTCCTGGAGGCACTGAAATAGTTCCATATAAATAGAAACAGCTTCTGTACCACACTGTTGCCTCAAGCACAGCATTCAACACCTCCTTGCACATTAAAATATCTCTCCATGACACAGCTTTACACAAAAGAGTGTCTTTGACCATATGGTCTCTCTTTGATCTGCTGATTTTCTTTACTCTGATCCCCTCATTTACTGAACCATTTATATCTTCTGGTCTGAAGCCTTAAATGGTCAGCACGAATAATGCATGCATGAGTCTTCTTCTTCTCTTCTACTCTATTTGAATGTCAGAAGATGTTGAAGTACCTTAGTGCTTCATGAAGCATTTCTATTGTGTGGAAGTATTTGTAAAAGAAAAACAGCATCATCAACATCTGTATAACAATCACCTATTTTCCTTTCTACTTTCCTTACCCTATTTCACCATGAAAACAAATATGTACTGATTCTACCTCTTTAACAATACTGTCCCATAAGGATTCTGGGTTTAGTCCAATGTCAGTATAATTCCTTTTGGTGGCTTCTATGGACTTCTGACATACTGCATGCATAATCAGCTGATTCTAAAGTATTTAATAAGTATATTAGGCTACAGGGGTTGAAAAGGAATGGCAGACGAGATGGGTGGGAAAGAGGTTTTGTGTTTTCAAGTAAAGGTAACTGTACTTAATCGACCCAAAATTTCTGTCCTCTCCTAGTCTTCTTTCCTCTTCTTTTCCTTTACATCTAACTCACTAGACAGAGTAGGACTCAACTGAAATTGAAGGGAGTTTTGCCTTTTTCTTCAATGCTAAACCTGATGTTCATTCATCATCTAAATGTAAGAACTGTAAACCATTTATAAACCAGTATGAAATTTGCTCATGAAAAATGTTATTAATATGCTTTTTTTTTTCCTTGGGTATATTGGCTTTTGAGAGCTCGTATCTAAAATCTCCTTTTTTAATAACAAAGCAAGTCAAGTAGGCTGCTCAAACCACGTGGTGTAAATGCAATCTGGAACAGAACCTTCAGACTGAAATTGTCTCACAACATATTTCCATCATAGTTTTTGAAAAGTAGGATTTTCCAGAGCACCCAAGAAAAACAAGTGGGCATTTGGAAAATTGTTTTCTCCTAGAAAAATAGTGATAATTCTTTCCTCTTTGTATATTAACCAAGCAGAATTCCTGTTCTGAACCTTCACAACAAAGAACAGAGAGAAAACCATTCATTCAGTGCCTTACTCAACCAGCTATGGCTGTTTCTCAGTTTTCTGCTGCAACAAAATTCATGCAATCAAATACAGAGCACTGTTGTGGCCTCAGATCATCATTGTATTGGAAGTACAAGGTTTACACTGCTGTGCTAAACTTGTGAACAGGCTGTCTGAAGGTTTTCAAAACCAGTAATTTTCTCCTTGGTGACACTGTACATGAGGAAGAAGATTTAGGCTGAAGCTGGAAGCCTTTTAGTTGTGCCCAGTGGTTTGGGTCCTGTTTTTGGTTTTATAATCTTGATCCAGTAAACTGGGAAGTGATTAGTCTTTTATCATATGAAATCCACCTGAAGGTCTTCTGGAAATCAAGGAGATATTTCCCTTGCGTGTGTAAGGACGTCTTCCTGCTCCCCAGAAAATAATCCCCAAGACAGTGTGCACATGTGAATGACTGCAAAGTGGATCATTTCCCACGGACAACTTGGTGAAAAATTGTACTTGAAGAAATTAAACAGTGGTTGTTTTCAGAAGAAAAAGGAAAAAAGCTGCAAACCTTTGACATTTCAGAGAGTAACCTTATTGTTCAATTTGTCTGTCAGAACTGTGAAATAGGAATTGGGAGACTTCATGATCAATTCTCTCAGTGGTATATTTTAAGATTAATCCATTTGTAAAAAACAAAACAATCTTTGTATGTTTTCAATTAATCTGAACAGTAACTTAACAATTCAGATTAAACCAAACAGACTTGAAAGTTTCTTTTTACAAAAAGGAAACACTAAACCCACATTCTTTCATGTCATGTAGAATGCTTCATTCACATGCAGTGAAATATTTGCAGAGGGGGTGGGAATTAAGAAAAGGGGATGGATTTCTGAAAGAATCTGCTGGTCTCTCTTTTGTCATGAATGAGCAGTTAGAGCATTCACTGAGGTGTGTGACATCCTTCCATCCTGCAAACTACAGCTTCAATTCCCTTTGTTGGACATGCTACTTTTTGCATGGAACAGCAAAACATTATTGTATCAGGCATCAAAGAGCTAATAATGACTCCATAGCCTGACTGGCTTCCTACAAAACAGGTTACTGCCTGTTCAAATTCCAGTCAAGGATGAAAGCCTGTCTTGTCCAAAAAATCTTCAGCTATATGAACAAGAATTCTAAGCAAGAAGGAATGAAAGAAGCTCACCTGAGTGACTCCCAGCCAAGTGGTTGATCCAGACTTCAGCGAGACAGAAGATAATAGGTCAAATCCTTTTCTAAAAAGACACAGCTGAATACAGTTCTTCTGTTTCCCAGGAAAATGCTCTATCTGTGTACGCATAAGGGGAACACGAACCAAAATTTAATTGGTTTAATTTAGGCACATTTTCCAAATGGTTCCAGATTCATCACATTCATACTCCAGGTTAATTTGAAGTTCACAATAACTAGCTTTTCCAATGTGAGATAATTCTGTTGTCCAAGAAACTGAGATTCAGCTAACTTGCCAATATAAACAATTTAAACAAATACAATACCTTACAGCAGAACTTAGAGAAAAATCTGATGAGACAACCAAGAAATAATTAGCAAGGTGTTGCTAATGATTTATCTGTTTCAGTCTGTAGTAGTTATAACAACTAAACCAACATTATTTTCTCTGTTCTGTCAAGCATTTAAAAGCCCTGTGCCTTTTGAGATAGGATACAGATTCATCACAAAAATGCCTGTTTCAAAATATGGAACTATACAGAAAGTATGAGCATGATTTCTGAAATGGTTTCACATGTTTTTGTGAACTCAAATTAGGTCTTATAAGAAAGGAAATCAATAATGTATTATAAAAAGTAACAGAAGAATAAGAAAGTGTTGGAAACATGATAGTATTCAATAAAGAGATGACAGTGACTAGGATTATATTACTAGGACTATGTAAAAGGGATTTACTTTATATCAAAAGCTCTGAGTAGCAGATAGATTGTCTAATGTGTTAAACTTGAAAACATAACCTGAGTAATGAAATTTGAAAACACCAAGTAGCAACAAAAATAACAGAAACTATTTCAATTTTTTACGGTTTTTTAGTGGAACATTTAGGCAAGGAGTGTATTTTTTGTGCTAGGGAATCATCAAAGCAAATATTACTGCTGATTTCAAGAAATATCTTGATAATTTAATTATTCATTGTATTATTTGTATTTTCATATATACAATAAGGTAATAGTAAGGATAAAAGAATATTGTGCTTGTGGCTTAAACTTATTGTTAATAGACTCAAGAAGGAGCATTTTCCTTGTGGCAACATGTCATATAATTACCTAGTTATATTTCCTTTATTCCCCTGAGACTTTTGGGGTGGGATACTAGAGTTTAAGGAAAAAAATGTGACTTCATTCCTCATACATATAGTTATCTTTACTTCAGTGAGAGTATTTGTATTATTTGTTTAAATACAGCCTTAGAGTCTAAACTATTTCCTAAGGATTTCCTTTGCTGTTATCGTGACTTTGGAGGCACTGCCAGCATTTGTCAGAATAAAGCAGTGTGTACTGAGACATTATTCCCACTGCAAGATTTGTCTCATCTGGCATAAGAAATTTAAAATTTGAAATTTCAGCAGCTATTTACAGTTGCCTGTTTAAGCTCCTCCTATAACCAGTGGTGAAGAATAGCCATTATCAGAGAATGGTGCTTCCCACCTTAAGATAGGTATGCAAGATATTTGGGATACACTGCCCTCCGGGTAAGCCTCACAGTTTGCAGGATGCCTCACTTACTAACGTATAGAAAGGAACTAATGGCTTAACATCAGCATATCTCCCGGGCTGCCAGCTGTGCCCCGCATTTGGGAGCCAGCAAGGACAATGCCTACCATGCTCTCAATGGTGTGACACACAGGTAAACGCCTAGTATGGTTAAAAGAACAATTCAAGTGTTACTGTAGTAATTAATAGAGATGGTCCTTATCTCCACTTTTCTGAATCGCAGGCATGAATTTCAAAAGGGACCTTTATCTCTCCTGGTTTAATCTCCCGCAGAAAACAGAGACTAGAACTGGGGAACAGAAGGCAGGAATGGACCAATTCCTTCTTTCCACAAACATAGGAGCAGACTTGTCTAAACCACAAGAGTCCAACTTTTTTTTTTTATACCCTCTCCCGAAACACAAAATACCTCTGTATCTTGTAATACGTTTAAGACCACTTAACTCACAAATTTGGCCACAAGTTAGCTATGCTGGCTAAACCACAAGCATCAAGAAGACCATCTCATCTCAGGCTAAAAGCTTCAAAAGTTAGAGAACATAATTCTTCCCCTGGAAGTCCATCCCGGCATCCTCACTCCTGGGAAAATGCTTTTCATTTGAATTTAACAACATTCAACTTCCAACTGTTAACTTCCAGAAAAGCCATTGTGGTTTCTCCCCCAGGGACAAAGAGCCTTTCAAGTTTACTTTTTTTGGCTTTCCATTGTAATCAAACCACCACTTAGTCTTCTTTTTAATAGTGGGTGTGTCAATACTGACTTTCATGGAAACAGGATTGACTTGGTAATTTCAAACTTGTCACTGAAAATATTTTTCTTATCAGCAGTTTTGCTCCATCACATGGTACACTTTACCTTATTATTGTTGGGCTGCTCACATGCTGAGCTGTGGGTTGACACTGTTTTTGTTTTGTAGAAGAAGGAAGCTTTGAATCATTTATTTTTGGGGAAAACATGCAAAGGATAACACAAGTTTCTTTAGCAGAGAGGAAGAAAAACTCAATAGAAATTAAATCTTGGTACTGCGCACAACACAAGCATCCTCTTTAGTGCCTACATCTGCCTTCATCTGAGCCAAGCCTTTCAGTATGGTGGAACAGTATTTATCTTTGGAAATCACTAATACAGTAATGTATCTAAAAATAAGCCTGTTTTGCTATTTCTAAGATTGTAACGCTGACTCAGATTGTTCCTAGGTGGCACATTGGGGATAACTAGAAATGGAAGTTCATCATATACCAAAAATAACTGAGACCTCAAAAGAGTATTTTTTAATACCTTTTGTTGCAAGAGCAATGGATTCCCCTTAGCAGAAAGGAAACTTCAGACTGAACCAAGATAAACTGGCACACTTTTATAGTAGAGATACAAGTCACAAAACTAGGGGACAAAACTGAGTTACTCTCTCTTTTAAAACAGAACTAGGGGAACTGTGGATGACAGAAAATTGTTCCAAGGGCAATCTCTATAGAGGTCCCCATAGAGAAAAGCTGCTGGAAGACAATTTTTATTTTGTGATCTTGCTTTCTTCCTAATGGATGGAAGATCTATGTAAGAGGAGAACTATCACCTTCAAAGAGATCCCAGAACATCTCTGTCTTCACACAGCCAAGAGTAAGATTTGTGCACCACCACGACTACATCTGAGTCCAGTCATCAGATAAATGGCAGAACATAAAATATGTTCATCACTAAAAGTAAGTTCATACCTCTTGGGAAAGGAACTAGACACACACTTACAGCTCAGCAGTTCCATTCTTTTATGCTTGCCACTGAGATGGCAATTAATAAAATGTTATCTTTTCATACATTACAACAAATCACTTTCTACCAAACTAAATTAAAGGTAATATTTCTGTTAATTAAACTTTACAGGTGCCTAATTTAACCAGTGTGAGAAAAATTACCTCAAAGCACTCATGCCGAGATTTAAACAGGAGAAAATGAGACTGTTGTAATACTTAATTTCATTTCAATCTTTTCTGCTGCTCCATATGGTTCAAATACACTCAAACACTTTTTAACTGCATGACTGCCACAGAACTGGTTTGGAGTTTTGATCTTGCTATGCCTTTTTTTTTTTTTTTTTTCCATGGGAGAAGTTTTTTGGATTTTTTTCTCTAGGAAGAGGAAGAAGTACCTCTTTGTCTTTTTGCTTTTCCTAGAGAACTTAGTCTATACTTATTTCCATAGGGTAGAATGAACACCTATTCCTACAGAACAGGAGAGCAAGGTGAGGGAGCTGGACATCCTGTTGATTCAGCTCTAAGCTCACAAACTGCAATCTACAGAAACCATCTGGGTAAGTTTGCAAAACAAAGCGTTACCTTACAAAACATACATTCCCGGCAATTCTATCAATTGACGTCTTTAAAATTATTCATACTGACTGAGGAGACTCCCCAGCAGTACTAGTGGTAGCTGTGTTGACAGCATTGTCTGAGACAGCTGTCCATCAGAGGCAGAATACACACAGGGAAACAAAAAGAGGTGAAACTGGGCAATTCCATGAAACATGGAATCCATGGCATTATGCGTAAGAGTGCAGCATGAGCTCAATGCATTAATCAGTGTGATTTAAGAGTTACCTTTTGAAGCAGTTCGACTACAATTATTGATTGAATAAAGCACCAGATTTGATTTTTTTGCCTGCTTTTTTTTTTTGTATTTAAGATTGCTATCCCATTGCAAAATAATTTTATTTACTTCCTTGTAATAAATCCAGGCCGAACTGTAAAATCTAAAGAAGTATGAACATTTCTCTTCATTTTAATTAATTGGGTCATGATCAGGTGAGAAAAGATAAACAAAGAAAATATTGGTACACACAGGAGAAATGAACATTCACAGACAAAATCCTCTTGGCCAGCTGGAAGGAAAGGGAAGTAGTTTATTCTGTTCCTTTTATATCCTCTGTGGACACAAACTTTTATCCAAATATTTGTTATGCTTTTTCCTCTTCAAGAATACTTGTTCAGTGTTTCATTCCTATGTTTGCACTATAGTAACTGGGGGTTTAGGATTCTATAGCTCTAATTGACTAATATTTGTACAGCAGTAAGTAAATGTGGGCAAAAAAGAATGCTAGACTCTTAACTGTGCAATATAACATTTAGTGAATATGTATATATTGAATCTACTCACTTCTGCATTTATCCTTCTATGGATTGTTTTGAAAGTAGCGAAAGAATTTTTTAACCTTCTTTTCAGTGGTAAGGGCCACAGCCTAACAAACTGACACAGGATACTTCAGTGTGATGTAAAAGATTGTTAAAGGGAAACTCCTTGATTTAGTCAAGGATTCAAGATTTCACTGGGCCCATGTTTCTAGAAGAAAACAATATTCGTTATAGTTTTGAGAATTTGCTTGACTTCTTTATTTTTGTAGGGGTAAATAAGAAAGTAGAAAAAGAAGGGAAAAGGGAGAACATCCCCTCCCAGTTCTAGAACAGACTGCAATGCCTCGAGCTAGTTCTGTGACAACCTCCAACTAGCAAAGGCCTTCTGTACATGGTTCCCACATATGGGACAAAGTGAGTAGTCTGTTTTTAAGGTAATCTTGAAAGATGTCCCACAGCAGCAAAATTTTGATAGGAGAATAGTGGCTGTCAGAAACATTTCCCAAGATCTTGAACACTTGCATTCTGGATTTTGGATTGCTCTATCCCTGGTATAGAGAACCTATAGCAAAAACCATATCATGGAGATGCTTTTATTGAAAAGCCATGGATTCATGGAACTTTTAATGTACAGTTTTAAAAACACACCCCTGTAGAGACTATTTTGCTCTGGATTTCTGAGGCATGTTAAATAGATATTTTTCTTATATTACTTAGAAGAAGTCAGTTAATTCTACAGATTTTCCCCCTTTGTGTTAAGGAATTTGACACTTGTTTATCTGTGGAACAATCCTTAAATAATGCCAGAGGCTATATGTGCCACCTTGTCTGTTGTTCTCTTTATCTCCCTAGCATTTAGACTTGAAGGTGATTTTGAACCAAACTAATCAGCTAAGAAGAGATCTAAAAATTCTGAAGTTCCTGTAAAAATAATGAAAATACATACCTAGATAGACATCTTATTAATTCAACCCCAAGGGAAAGAAGATAGTGTGTTGGTAAAAGATTTAACTCTAAGAAAAGTTCCATTTTGAGTTTGTCACTTGTCACACATCATGATTGTCATTCTTGAATCAAGATTTCTTTCCTCTGGCACATAACAAGGTGTAAACTCCAAGTGATGCTTTTCCTGCAGCTGGGAAAAACATCCTCTCCTCTTTTTCATCCCTCCTTTCTTGCTTATCCTTGAGCTACTTAATTTCTCCAGTTTCTAACCCAGGGTAAAGTCATGCTAAAGCTTTAATGCAGTTCTTTCAAAGTAATTTCATCATGTGACATAAAATAACTAGAACCCAAACTTTATTATTTTCAGTGTTTAGCAAACTGTTCTGTTTTGCAACTCTGTCAGAATAAACTGCATGAAACCATGTGATCAACTGCATTCTCAATATTCCAACTTGTGCAAAAACTGCATACCATCACTGCTTCAAGAGATCTTTGAGGAGAGAAAAAAAAAAAATAGTCCTGATTATGATTCTACAATCCCTGTGCAAATAGTGGGATTATATTTCACCTCACTGCTTTGTAGGCACCTCTTGTGCAGACACCCATATATATGTAAGAGCAGCACCTTGACACGTAGTAAGAAAAAGAAGCATTTGGTGTTGTTCATGTTTCTTATTTAGAAATCAGAGGTCTTTGTTCAAATGTATTGTTCAGTGTCTGTGTCTCACCAACAGCTAAAAAGGGAGGTCAGATTATTTTCTCAGATGCCAGTGTCCTACACCAGAGAATTTGTGTTTGAACAAACAAGTGCCATCTCAAGGTGCTCTGGCCTACAAATATGAAAATTAGGACTAGCTGTTTCACAGCACTGCTGGCTCATCTCTTTCCCCTGACATCTGTGGAAGTTCTCTGTGGATTTATGAGTGCAAAAGAAGAAATTACTCTTTAGAGTTTCTTAATGGGGGGCTAGGCAGGATGTCATTGTATCTTTGTTTTTCTCCTTTCCACAAAGATTTTGATGGAAATACTATGTCTCCTATCTGAAAAATATGCTGTCCCCTGCTGGTACATTGAATTCCATCAGACTTGATGTGTAGTCAGGAAGGATAAACCTGTGCTAGTCACAGCTTTCAGAGACACTGCCTGAGCAGCTTTCAAAGCTGAAATGCTGCGGATGCCAAGGGGACCCTAGTAGAAATGTTACTGATAACAGAAAATGTTATCTCTCACCTAGGAAAAGAAGTGTTTCAATTTCTTAAATTCATTTACCCTTACCCTGTGAGAAGGGAAACCTGGGATTTGGGGATTTATGACTACAAGATCCTCATTCATTAGAAAACCCCATGAATTGAAGAAAAACTGAAGAAACAACTTGCCCTGTAATACATTTACTAGACTTTACTTTTCTCCCCAAAATTACCATGTGGTAAACTGCTACAATAATAGCAGCTGTTCCAGGTTATGAACATACCAGGTCAAAGGCCAGATGGAGGTTAGCTTTGGAATCTTTACTTACACCAACTAGATGGTTTGTTAATTCACCGGGAAGTATTTTTGTAACTAAATCCTACTGTAATAAGTCATCTGGTTCAGGTCTAAAAAGTGCAGTTGGAACTGTCAGCTACTGCTACTTAAGAGCACTTGAAGGTTCAGTAGATTACTCAAAAAGGCACCGAGTAGCATTTTCTCAAAGTGCATAGCTGACACTGAAAAAGTAAAAAATGTAATTTGAGGAATTTTTCATTAAAAGGATACTCAAATGTGTACTTAAGCAGTGTTACTGGGCCCAAAGCACAGCCATTCTCAGAAGTTCAAATGCATTCCTGACATAGCATTGGCAATTGAGAACATTTAACAATTGCTAAGGAATATTCACTTGAGTAGCTCTATGCATTTCAGAATCTGCTAAAACAGTACAAAGGTTCAGCCTTCAAAGTGGCTGAAAGTTCATCTAGGCAAGAGAATTGAGTGACTGGAACCATTCTCTGGTCCTGATAGCAAATGACAGAGAATGGTCTGTATCCATATGATCAACACCTCTTGCCCTTTTTAAATACTGTTGTCAAATCTATCATACCTCCTGAATTTCTCAAGAGATTCGTAGTTTGCTCAGGAAAAACCTCTGATTGCTCTTCGGCTACTATACATTTCACAAATGTATCCACAAACCCACCTGTGTTTAACTTACTGCTGAAGACAGCCAGAGATCCTTCTCGGGAAGAGCTAACTGCACAGTTTTGTATTTAAGGGAAGGTTTGAATTCTTCCTTACTAGTACGGATAATATCTCTGGATTTAAGAAGAAAATGGACTATGAACACAATGAATAAATTCAGACTCAACATGTTCACAGTGTATCAGTAATGGATAACATCTTCCAAGGAAAATGGATACTTAACAAAAGGAAGCCTTTGCCTCAGCTAAATATATGCAAGGGGTTGTAAGAATTTCAGTAAAAGCTTCTAAAAGGAGTTAAATTAGCAATGAAAAAATGTTCTACTTCTTTTCTTTGAGGATGGGAGATGGATACTTAGAAAAATTTACCTATGCAAAGATAAATTAGTACCATAGTGTTTAAAAAAAAAAAATCTCTTAAGTCTCAGAAAAGTGGTTGGTTTCTTTGATTTACTGTATCATTCTCATAAGAGGCAGAATTATTTCATGCTGTGACACATGAAGGCAATAAGTAAGGGAACCCCAGTCGTGCTGCCACAGGAACAGAGAGTTCTGCTCGGTCTACTGCCTGGGTAGAGATGCTTGACTGTTCCTTCCAGTTCCCTTGAACTTACAGTTCAAAATGGATGTTGATGAACTGTGCAAAACTCAAGGAAACCTGAGACTGGAAACTCTGTATTATGGTAAAAAACCTTTATAAATTCCAAAGGTGAAGTGATGCCTTGCTGGGACACTTTAAATCACGAGAGGCACCAAGCTGTTAACAAGAGTTATAAACAGAATGTAAAAACAACATAAAGGTTTGAAACTGATGAAGAGTACATTCAGAATAGAAGCAAGATTTTTTTTAAACAATGGAGAACACTAACTAGATATAATAATTCACCAATGGCAGCAGTGGAGTCACTGCCCATCATTAGAACTACATCTGCTTTTTCTGAAGTTTCTCGCAGAATCTAATCTAAGAATGCCTTATATTGTTGGGGTTTTTTGTATTTTATTTCTTTTCATTTCATAGTTTATAACCTCATGAAGAATCATTCAATAGTCAAACAAAACTAAGTTATACATTTTCTTCTTTTTTTTTTTTTTTTAAGTTCTCAAAGCCCATTCAGTGATGTAATATCCGCATCTTGTGCTGAGAATGTTCCTTTAAGTCTTATTTTCATTTGTTTTCTTGCCAATCTGCATATAAAAAAAACAGATGTTAAAGGGCTGGAATTTGTATGTGATCTGAAAATGGTCCAAAAATCCTCCGAACAATGAAAAACTCATTTATTAATATTTGCCAAATTGTTGAACCACACTTGCTACTGTTTGACGCAATTTATTAATAAATGACAAGCACTCTAGCAAGGTTTTCTGGCAAGAATGAAACAAAGGAAATGAGCCAGAACAAGTGTAATCAAGAAATGTAAATAAACTTTAGGATGAAAACATGGTATGTTTGAACTTTTTATGAAATATAGACAGTTTCCTCCAGGAACTCTGCAGGTGGGAGCAGAAACATGGAGATCTGTGGAGAAGTGGGGAAAGGAAAGACAAGTCTCCACAGGGAAACAATGGGATTGTCTAACACTCTCTGTCAAACTCATGTCATTGCAAATGGCTCAGGACTATATTCTGGCATTTCAGAGTTGCAGACTCTCTTCTGTGCTTTCAGTTAAAATAGCTCCAAAGGATTTTAGACAGCAGATGTAGTTCTGCAAACACTGTTTTGCAGTTGTTTCATTTAAAGGTCCCTGGGTTGAGACTGGAACACAGTGGTTAGTGACTGCATTTTAAAGGTAAAGGCCTTTCAAGAGGGCTGGGTCCTTAGCCCGAGGCATGAGCTATTGTTATTCACCATGATTTGGTCCAGATTTACCAGGTATTCAAAATGCTTGATGAATTCTTGTGGCTGCCATACTTACTCTGACCTATCTAAACACTTGTAAGAATCTCAAAATTATACAAATAAAAAAATTCTGATTTATTTTAAGCTTTCCTGAACATACAATGAACTTTGTTACTGGTAGCTATAGCTAGCAGCAGTAAATCTTTTGAGTGTAGTGGTCTGCAACTCGCTTTGCTTTGCAGCTTTTCCCCAGGACTGGATCATCTTGCTCTGGAATCCTCTTTGGCCCATGGCTTAAATCTCTGACTCCCTTTTGATCTGACAGGCTGGTTTGTGATGCACAACCTGGTAAGAGCTAGTCCAAAATATCACTGCCAAAGGAAGGTAACAGCCATGTGAGGTTCTGTGCTCATGAGGAGCTTACTAACACAAGGCCTGTTTGTAAATGCAGAGTTCTGAGTGCTTGGGACAGCAGCAGCCCTGGCTGCAGCGCCACTCCATCTGTGAGTAAAGGGGTCCCAAGAGGTTTTATGGCACATATGTCATAGAGGAGCACATTGAAAAAACACTTTGATGTTCTTTAACCTCTTCTGTGCTCAAGTTGTTCATAATGTAAATAAAATGGACAAGGTTCTCTGTCCCCATAGCCAATTGACATGGCATAACTGGGATTCTGTCATTCTCCCCACAACAGGGACCCCACATCCAAAGGGCCCATTGGGTCAGACAAGCCACAAAGCAAGGCACCATCTGGAGGAATCCTTGCAGGTTTATTCCAAACTCTTCAAGTATTTCTCTGGTGTGCATGGGTCAAACATGGCCAAGCTTACACCATCTTCAGCCCTAACAGGTAGTTGGTAGAGCTAATGCAGCTGTTGAGAGCACACCAGAACTATGCTAAGCCTGCCCTTGAGCCTGAAACACGGCCAGGAATTCAGTGGGTCACAGGGCCTGGTGTGGATCAATCCACTCTCAAAGTTGTTTTTCTTCCAGAAATACCCCCATTGGCTTCAGTGGAGTTCCAGTAAGCATGAGTTGCACCAAATACATTCACAACCATGCACCTTCTTAGATAAAATTTCTTTACTGGTCCTAACTCTAACTTTGCCCTGGAGCATTTAATATATACAGGGAACTTACTGAGTTCACTTTGGTTATTGGTGATATATATAGAGGTAGCACTGAATGTGGACATCAGTTCAAAACTGTTCCAGAGAGACAGTCAAATAGCAATACCAAGGTGATTCCTACATCATGTATTTTTTTTAACTCTTCTGTGATAAATATTTCACATGATGCAATAGGAATCAATTTTAAAAAACAACCAACCCAAAAAAAGCCCCCAAAACACTGAAGTTGAAACATGCACTCTACATCAGATTAATGTTAAGATTAGAATTAAGGAAAGTTGGAAACTATAATCATTTAATTGCTATTTATAAGCCTAATTTCCTGCATGTCATTCCCAGATAATAAATACTTTTCTTTTGACTTAGAGAAGCTGTGGAAAAAAAAAAAGTTAATTTAAGGCTCATTAGTTTATTTTTAGTAGCTTAAGATCTGAGGGATTTGAAAACACTTCCCTTTTCTAATAGAACATGCCTTCCTGTATACCAAGGATGTCCACTGACCTCACTCCCTCCTGGAAGGTGCCACTGATCCATGACAGAAATCCTGTGAGGCCTTTGAAAGCTAAATAGGAACCAGAAAAAAAGTATTATCATGCTTAGCTGATTATAACATTGGAAATAAAGTTCGACTGTGAGTTTGGGGGCTGAAGGAGGAGTGTCCGAAACAAACAAGCAGTTCCCGTGTTTGCCTGGAAGAAGCCAATCTTCCCTCTACTTATATAATAAGAACATTACTTGCTAATTTGCCAGTAGCTGAAAGGAATTTCTGTTTTTAGCTGAGGGTCTGTGGCAACTGTTTTGTTTTAAATGAAAATTAAATGGGAACATACAGCTAAAAACCCGTTGAGCCATAATTGAAGTGCATTAATGGTAATTACTTCTTTCTTTCACTCATCATTTTGACAGAGGAATCCATTACTCCTCCATCTCCATGTTTCCACAAATTACTCTTCCCCGTGGATGTGCAGTGACTGAAGGAAATCACGGCTTTGTTCTACATATTTTTGTTTAGTGCAACCCTGTTCTTCCTGAACTCCTTTCCCTGGGGATACAAACGAAAATACCAATAACATGTATAAACAGTTTACTGCTTTAATAGGGATAAGACGAAGGAGAAGGCACCAAGTATCAAAGTGAAACTGTGAATGATGGTTATTGGGAGGTGTAATGTGTTTGATACTGCTTATAGCCATAAATTAATTGCAGAAATTTATTTCAAGATGCTTATCTTGCCAGTGAGAGACGTTTCTCTGCGACAGTAATTTCACTAGGTAAGATTCTTCTAAGAGTTCTAATACTTTGAGAATATTTTCAGCTTGGGATCTTTTCAAATGTGCTCTGGCAGTCAAGGAAACAGAATTATCCTCATCTGTTCCAGGCACCCTCCTTAGTTGAAGAACATTAGTGGACCAGTGTAAGGAAATATTTCTAAGATATGTAGAAAAAGTCTCTATTGCGATTCAGAAATAGCTATTTTACAGGAAGAATGACTCTGTAAACAAAATAATCTTCCACGCACTGTGAATTAATGTGGAGATGAATTTTATGTGGGAATTAACCAAAAACTTTTGCTTTGAGAGCAGTCTCAGGATATGAGCACTTGTCTTCAAGATACTTCCACAGTCCTATCCAATAGGGCAGAAATCAACAGTTATTTCTTCATTCACATTTGAAGTTTGCAAAAGGTTTTGTATTGAAGTAGTAATGAAATATCAACCATTTCTGAAGTCATCACATAAAGAAACAGATCAATCATAACATATAAATTCTGGTTATTAATTTAATTAAAATTAAACCTACACTTAGATGTTTTATTTGCTTTATTCACCCGTTTAAAGATAGTGATGAAACTTTAAGATTAGTAGGTTTTCTATGATAATATCACCTCACACTCTGAGAGTCCATTACTATAGGCTTTTCCAGGCCTATGCTGAAGTGCTCTAGAAGGAAGTCTTCCCTTTGGCACAGATTTTCCTCTATTTTTGCAGATTTCAGCAATGACAATTCTGCAATGAAAAATATGAAGTGTTCAGATAATATCACCACAGGCATACTTGTTTCTGTAGCTACATTTTGTTCATGTAGTTCCATAATGTGTCATATGGGTATTTCCTTTAAATATGAGTGAGAAATAGATGTATATACATAAAAAAAAATAGAAATTAAATCACTCTTGTATAAGAGACAAGTCTTTCACTTTCTCAGAAACTGAGGATTTTGCAGAATCTATTTTGCATTTTCCTGTGAGAGTCTAAGAAAATTGCCATTATATGTTACTGATAAAGTAATATTGACATATTTCTTAGATGTTCTAGAATTGTGTCCCTTTACAGGATGAAGTTACTGAGTGGAGTTCATTCTTTTCTAGAAAACATATTTCCTGTTCATGGACATAGACCTCTACTGATGCAAAGGAGCAGGACCAGTGACCTAAGGTTTATCCTGGGATTCAAATAATGTCAGGGAAAAGAAAGTATATTGCAATAGTAGCCCATCAGAATCACAGTATGCTTTGGGTTGGAAAGCACCTTAAAGATCATTCAGTTCCAAGCCCCCTGACCAGGCTGCTTAGATAACCTTTCCTATGTAGACAGGCTGAGCTGGGATTGTTCAGCCTGGAGAAGAAAAGGTCTCTGAGGAGACCTTGTAGCA
Organism: Formicarius rufipectus; assembly: GCA_013399695.1. Lineage (NCBI taxonomy): Eukaryota > Metazoa > Chordata > Aves > Passeriformes > Formicariidae > Formicarius > Formicarius rufipectus. The sequence goes on along the minus strand of VXAU01000944.1, from coordinate 26,046 downwards.
CCTTACAGTACCTAAAGGGGTTACAAGAGAGCTGGAGAGAGACTTTTACAAGACCATGGAATGATAGGACTAGGGGAAAATGACTTCAAACTTAAAAAAGGCAGGTTTAGATTGGATATTAGGTAGAAATTCTTTACTGTGAGGGTGGTGAGGCAGTGGAACAGGTTGTTCGGAGAAGTTGTGGATGCTCCATCACTAGTGGAGTTAAAAGACTAATTACAAGGGTTGATGGGTTACATGGTTGTTTCTGCATCAGAAATGCCCTGATTTCAAAAAAATCTTGTCTCATGGAAATTTCTCTGATCTTCAAAACAACTACATCCTCCTTAAAAAAAAAAAAAAAAAGAAAGATTTGTAAATCAACATATAACTAAAAAAGAGACACTCTTAATCCAACCTTTCATTGATTGGCCTGGATTACCCTAGCAATACACTGATTTCACAAAAATATTAGAAGGAAAATTAAAAGCGGAAAAAAAGTTAAGGAAATGTTACTCATCTTAAACTGCAAGAAAAAAAAATTATAAAGCACAGGAATGGCAGAGACCTCAGGACAGTGTCAGTTAAAACTTTACTAACCCTGACAAACACTCCTGAGTGCAAAAATCTTTGTTGCTGGTCTGGGGGAACTGGGTGGAGTCCCGAGGCAGGCCCTTCCTTCAACGTTCAGACTTTTGCAAAACAGTTTCCCAGTGCCCATCTTTAGTTCCCTTGTTACAGGATCCATACATTACATGTTTTTTGTCTCTAATAAGTGTGGAGAGCTGATAGTTCTTGCTTTTTTGGCTATATTTCTCTCAGTCTTGTTTTCTTTAAACTATACAACCTCAGTGTGCTTACATATTTATTTTTAGACTGTTTTTTTCCCCTAGGCTTCCTATTTTAACACCAAGGATTTGAGCAACATTCTCTTTTTATACTATGACCCTTCTAAACAAGAGACAACTTATTCAAATTCAACTCATTAATTGACTCAGAGAACCTCTACACAATCATCACTTTCCTTTCTTCTTGTCTCTTTTTCTTTTTAATGTCGAAGTTCAGTATGGTGGAATGCTCTTGGTCTTTAGATGCTTCTCCCTTTCCATAGGTAGCCTGTGAAGCCAGTTCAGAAGCTCTGAATTTTTCAGTTAGACTAGATATCTGCTTTTAGTTGATTTGGCCAGAGGCGGAAAAAAATCTGAACCCAAATGTGGTTCCTGGAGTTGCCTGATACGTGGTTGTACCACATCACATGGGTTCATATATCAGGCCAGTAAATACATGCTTTCAGTGCAGGTGTATTTGAACATATAAAGATGTAATTAGATGGATTATTTTATTTTACCTTGTCTTTGAACTTTAAGCATGTGGTTGTTCATGTTGCCATTGTACCTACAGAAAAAGAACAAGTTGTAAAAGATGGTTGGGTTGATTTATCTCCAGCTTCTCTCTTAAAGCTTGAACTCCTGTAAAGAGAAAGCTGGTTAACCTCAGTGAGACCCCAGAATAACACAGTTATATTGCTTTGGGGCACTGTGTGGGGTAGATACCAGTTTGCTGATTTTCTTTCTGGGAACTGAGAAGATGCTGTTGAGCATAAATGCTGTGCAGGTGCTACTGAGGCACTCAAGTTCTCCTGAGAAGTTAGTCCCTCTAAAACTTTGAAACATGTTTTAACAGATTATGTGCTTTTCACCTGAGGTTATTTTTTTCCGAAAGTTAAAAGGTTACTTGCAACTTCTTAATTAAATCAAGGGAAATCAGATAGCTTAAATATGAATCTTATAGTGGTTGGTTTTTTGTAAGCCCCCAAATAACTTTCAAAGTATTTTGATGTCAAAATGCTTCTTCTTTATTAACTCCAAGCTTTTGAAGCCTATTCTCTTAGTGACAATGGCAAAACTAGCGATTTAGTAGAGCTGGAGCAAGTGCTCATACAGTAACGACCTCACTGTATAATGAAGTAAATGTACATAGCAGGCAATATATATTTTTTTCTGGTAACATAGGATAAAGTTGATTTTTTTCTTTAGGTTTAAGAGAGACACATTTTTAATATTTCTCTGTGTATATGTTGATATAAATAGAGATGTGATTCTACCATAAATTTCCTCTTTTATGTCATGCCTCCTTGCCTTACACAGTTTTTTCCTCACCTACAGCTGTTCCTACAGGAAATAAATTTCCTCCCACAGTCGCCCACATTCCTTCTGTCCCACCAAATAATGCAAACTCAATTACATCATTACAAGAATTAAATAGAAAAATATATAAATAAATACCAGTTGCAACCTTTTGGGTTCAGTACATTCAGAACAGACTTCTAACACCTACTTTAGCAGGATCCATTTTCATAGTATTTCATCATTCCAATGTTTTGGTCTCTTCCTCAGCACAGATATGTCACGTGCAATATGCTGACAAGGTCACTGGAAGGCTGTGATCAAATAAGGGCTGGAGCTGAGCTTACCAAATCCCAGCTATTTTTCAAATCAGCAGAGATTCTCTTGCTGTTACATTGAGTGCTTGTATTACACTTCTCTGTATTGAAGTGAATTGAAATAAAGAGACTGTTTGTTTCACAGTAGAGAGAAAGTCTAAGGATGTTCTTTGGTATTTTCTACTTATGGTAAAAGAAAGAGGAACCCTCTTGAAAGGCAAGCTAGGGCCAGAGATTGAAAAGATTACCCAATATTTGGGGGAATGTCGAAAACAGATCCTGCACTGGATTCATGCCACCTTAACCTTACATGTTTAGTCATCTACAGTCCTTCTTATAATTGATAAGTCTACTGAGCATGTGAGATGACAGTAATCCAGCTCTCAGGGACTTCAGGACGTTTGCAAGTGCTGTTGAGTAATTATGTCTGCTAATTACTAAGAAGGTACAGGAAAAAAAAATCACATTCCTCTACATCCACCAGGGCTTTACAAGGCCACCCATGGTTACTCTGAGGCATCTGACAGTCTGACACAGCTTCAGAGGACCTGTCTGTCTAAGGTAGTCATCTGAGACAGGTAAACATGTGAGATCTAAGGTTTTTGCTTTGCTATTTCAATGCTCAGTATTGATGCAAAAGCTGGGGGATTTTTGTGAGCTCAGTCATGCAATGTAACTGCTGTTGCCTATTGTTTATATCAGTGACTCTTAAATTCAAGACCTGCTACTTGGCTGCAAGTCTGTATAGGTCACTGCACTGCAGAAAACTGTTCCATGCATCCTTATTCACAGATTAATCATCACTGTCTCTGCTGTTCCACCCACTTTTTTTTGCTGGTTTTATATAGAGACTACAAGATGGAAGACCTTTTATAAAACTCTTCTGAAACTGCAGTGGTTAAAATTTTGCAAGGGAACCTAAACGGTTAGAGGGTTTTGCTCTTTGTGCAGTGCCTGAAGTGTAACACATGGGGAGACTAGTTAAATCGACAGGGAGTACTAATGAATACTTTCAATATATCAAAGATTATCAAAGTATGAGCTTATGTCCTATATCTATGGTACACTGTGAGCATCATAAAAATATCTTCTTATGTAACACAAATGTCATATTGGTGCATTTTTGACTGTTCAGATAAAAGAGAAGAAAACATCACCTTCCTCACCCTCTCTATATCAGGAGTTGAAAAAAACCCTAAAATCACTGGTCCACAGTAAAAATAAAATCTTGGTTCTGGCACCAAAAGTGTCTTAATTATACTTTACACTTGACAACTATTTCCTTCTAATCTAAACCTCTGCTCCAAATCCCATAAGCACAAACACAAAAATGAAGCTGATTTAGTGCACCGTGTGTCTTTTGCTCCCTAGCACAAGATGAATAAAATTTAGTGTTCCTGGAGGTCGAAACCCACACATTGTAGCAGACTTCTTGTAAATCTTCTTGATAAGTTTAGGATGGCTGCTGTTATTTTTGTAACCTTCCTTTGAACCATAACTTCCTCATCAGGTACTTCATATTCTACCTCAGAGACATAAAACTCCCAAAAGCAAAGCTATTTCTTTCAGCCCTGTTACAGTACAAAGCAGCCATCCAGCCATCTCTAGGGTCGTGCAATATTGCTACCTTTTGCATCAGAACTTCAGAAGACAGAGTTTGTTCCTTACGATTTTTCATGCTTAAATTGACAGGATTTATCTGGAGGAGCTACAGGCTGCAGCTCATTTCAAACAGGGGTACAGGGGTGCACCCAGATTGGCTGCCAGCTCAGTGGTAAACCTGGAAATAAAGCTGGGCTATCATAGCATCCGTCATATGGCTAATACAGTGTCCAGGGCAGAGACTGGAGAACAGGCTGGAAACAAGAAAGTGAAAAAAGGGCCTGTTAAAGCTTCATTGCAATTTTGTACATGTGACTAATATTTTTATGGACTAGGTGCTTGCATATGTGTTTGGGGTATTGAATAATAGCTGGGTAATAACTGGGTAAACATTTTACAACTGGGAATTAGAAATTTTCCATTTTCCTACTTTCTAGGAATTTTGTGAACCTAAATGTATTAAAAATCATGACATGCTTAACTTCTGTAGTGCTGGAGGCCACATGATTGCCTCATTATAGTTACATATTGTGCAGAAATAATCACTGTGTTATTCACTCATAAACCAATGCTACACTCTGGACAGCTCTTGCTTTATTTCTGCATTGTTTTGTTTGGTTTTTAAGAATTAGTATTTTTAGCTAGTATTAATCACATGCCTCACAAAATCAGTTCCAGGGACATTAACCAGTGCAAATTAAACAGATCTATTACTCTGGTCCAGAAAAAAAAAAAAAATTAGCCACTTCCGGCCTCTCTAAACTGAAATGGTTGCTCTCTCTCTCATTCTCTCTTTCTCTCTCTCTGAAACTGAACCCAGACCTCTGGGTTTCTTGGTATGGTTCAAAAGTGTAGGGAGGGGTAAACTCCTCTAGACTATGCATGCTATGCCTTCTGTCCTAGTTTGACTTCTTGTAAACTGTGAAATAGACTTGAACCTCCCTAGGTACAGGCAGATGAGGCTTCTACCTCCGTTTCTAGATGAGTAATCCAACATCAGGCTAAAATGCAGAATATATATGTTCTTTTCATCCCATGGTGATGTTTTGGGCAGAAGTAGCCATTGTTGTCTTCTTTGAATGTTGGTGAGCCCCAGGTTATTGGGGCTTAATAGTTGCTCTCAGAGCATGTGTACCAGATTGGATTCCTAGAGAACTTGAGCATACTTATTTGTGTATCACAAATGGCTTTAGGTTACTACTTGGTGCCTAAATACTCTGCAAATATTGGCATCCTTGCTGAATTTAATAAAAGGTAGTACTAATTTTTAATCACACAATTAGGTTTCTAAGTAAACATCTCAGTGTTTATGGAGCACCAGGTCTGTCAGCAGGTGAGTGGGGTTTGTTTGAAAGTTCAACCTTTTTCTGGAAAAGCTGCACAGTAGACAAGTGATTGCTATTGGGATGTCACACCAGCCTTTTAAACAGATTTAGAAACTCTGCTGTGATTGCTACATGAACCAAGTTCACAGAAACTCTATGAATACATATTCCACAGTGGGGTTTGGTTTTGTTTAAGGTATAAACTAAAATTCAGAGCTTCTTCAGGGTTCCTACAAGAAACATAATGGTATTTTTTTGGCAGAAATGACAAATGACAGTCACGTTTTTCATTTCAAAAAGCAGGAATGTGTCTGTGATAATTTTAGCATTCTGGAGTAGTAGACTGGAGGCAGATTTGTCAAATCTACTTATTTTACAGGGTGACATTTAGCATGAACAGGTTAGCAAATGGCTTGAATTTGTCTAAAAGAGAAAACTTGAACAGTGACAATAAACATCCCAGCAGAGATGAAAGGAATATTTAAAATTGGTTTCATTAAACTGCAATTATGCCTTCTACTTTTGGTTCTCAGTAGCTTAAAGGAGACCTTTGTAGTGCCCATATTCAAGCCNAAAGAAAAAAAAAAGAAAAGGAATAAAAAATTGTGGATGAGTGCTTTAAACTGGTAAAAGATAAAATCTCACAGTTATGCAGCTCTGAATTTGCATCAGGTCTTGAAATTTTTAATTGTTCTTTATAGATCAATCCATTACAATATCAGACTGCAGGAATCTGAAGATAATTCATAGAAGCAACCATGCCTTTGTGTACAGAAGCATTAAGTAATTTTTGTATCCATATCCCTTTCCTGTACTACCTTGGACCCAAGCATATCCCTTGGTATAAGAGTTACTATTTCCAGATTTCAATGATTACCAACAGTAAATAAAGCAGCTATGTTCTATGTCTCACAAATGCATCCACTCCCTCTTCACCAAAACTGGCAAAGGCAGTTTGAAATCTCACATCCATTCAGCAAGAAAGGGGAAACCTCCAATCACTGGCTTCACTTCCCGTTTCTTGTATACTTTTTACTGTGATACTCATCCAGACAAGTCTATATACAAAGCAAGATTAACATTTAAATGTCAAACATACTGGGATACACACCTACAAACAAATTATTTAGTTGCCAGAAAACTATACGTCAGTGTTTAAATGCTAGACAAACAGTCCACACAACTGTCTTTGTATCAAGACCACGGGATCACAGGCAGCGCTCGGCACCTTTATAAACCCTCTGCACTTCGGCAAGATTTACCTCAAATGAACTGAGCTACAGCACAAAGAAAAATCATCATAAACTCACACTGTACTGCCTGCTCAAAAATGATTCAAAGAACAGCTCAATCTGTTCTTAGCTGGAACAAATTGTTCAAAGAACCAGACTGGTTCAGAATTATATGCACCATTAATGCAGAGCACACAATTCCCCAATAAAGTGCCTGTTTCTGTCATTCACTGCACCAGTTTTACTTATGCATAATGATAACCCCCATATTAGACGTGTAATCACCAAAGTGATGCCTTTGAAACAATAAGTTAAAGATACATTTCTCAGGTGTTTTCTACTGCAAGTTCATGTCAGACACAGTGTTTGCAAGTAGTTAAAGGAAGGGAGATGACACACCATTGTGCCTATAGGACCCCCTAAACATGTGCATAGGGGTTTGAATGTGCCAGAGGGTGTTTGTGTTTCAGATTATTTCAGCTTCATTTGCAGCTTGCAGTTAGAGAAGACAGAGTTTAAAATGGAAACATCCTTTGACTGAACAGTGGGTGATAATGGAGGTCTGAAGGGGTCTTTGGAACATGACACTACTTATCAAGCGACATTAAGATCTTACTGTGCACTGTTCAGGAAAAAAATGGAAACAGCAAAGCAGAGATTAAACCTGAATGACTGAAATGATGGAGGCTGATAAGGAAATAAAAAAGAAAACTTCAGGAGCAAAATAAAGCCTTAGCAAGAAAGCAGCATACAAGAAGGTCTCTTTGGGAGAAAGATGTAACAACTCAGTTGAGCAACCAGGAATGACCAGAGCTAAGCTAGCATTTTTTTTTAAAAACTTTTTTTTTTTTTTTCCTCCCTTTATTCTGTAAATCAGCCATTTTTCATTCAGAAGTATGTGATGAACTGCTGGCAGATAGTGAATAATTTTCCTGCACATTTTCTGGAGTTAAACTACATTTATAGCACTGTAAAGTCAATGTGTATTCTGAAAATTCTATAATATTGGAATTGGGGAATATTTAGGTAGAAATATACTTGAAAAAAACCTTCTTTTGTCCAGCTGTTCTGTCAGACCTATACAAATAGGTGAGAATCCTTGAAAAGGGCCAGTACTGACAACTTACTCCACCATTATTTTCTCTAATTTGAAGTGACATCATGGCTTTTCAGCCATGTTCATTAAAATATCTAATTATTAACATATGGACAGAACAGAGCCCAGATAACAGTATTTAGGAGCATTCTCATCAGGATTAACCCACCCAATCATCAGTTATTTTAATTGATACCATTTTGTTTGATATGTGTTAACATAGACTATGACTTTTTTTCCTAACTGTAGGTTTTACATACTGCAAGCAAACCTTACATATTGCGTTGCTTGGAAACTGATTAAAAAAAAAGAGTCAAACAGAATTAGAAAGAACTGTCCATTTATGCATAAAAATTGCTCTTAAAATTGTGTGAATTAAATACAAATCTAGCTTAGTTTTGTCTACAAATTACAGTGTGTCGTTTTAACCTAGCAATGTAGTTGATTTCATAGAATTAGTGACAATTAAGATAAAATTTTAATAACTTTTTTTACCTAAGACCTTGAAATATAGCCTATAATTTATTGTGTTTTTAAAAGGCGCCTTGCTGAACCTACTGGTCTCTAAGTAAATTTGTCTGTTTATTTGTTTGTTTTTACTTCTCCATTTGAGGAAAGAAGAGAAAAGTCAACAGCATACAAATGCCCCAGCAAGGTCTTGTGGAAGAGCTAGAGGAAAATTCAGTTAAAAGAAGTCTGTGGTCTTTTGTTTCTTTTAGGCACGTGAATTCAAGTATCTGTAAGGAACAGAACATCCAACATAGTCTCATCTCTTAATTGTAATGAAAATTGAACACAGCCTTGGATAGGCAATTGAAATTCCATGACAAATTGTCTTTTCATAGAAAATTAAAAAATCCAACAAAATCACTTAGGGAAAGAAAGTGCTGATTTTTTATTTATTTATTTTTTACAAAAATCCTCTTTTAAGGACAAAGTGTACTGATGTTGAAATATTGTGCTCCCACTTTCTGAAATCAATATTTTGAATTTTCACTTGGAACAATGTTTTGTTGAGGGATTTATTAGATAGAGGATGCAGAAATATTGCACATAAAGAGAAAACCACACTCAATTGCTGAAAATAAAAACTGAATACTGAAATAAAAATATTTTAAAGTTTTTTTGTGTGTAAAATCTTGAATTTTATTTTAAGTCAGTGAAAACAAATTCTTGAATGACCACATTTGCTACTAAAAAAAGAAAACCTCTTCAAATCTGTCTCTAAAAGGTAGATGCCTGCTGAAATGCCTGCTGAAAACTCCGTGACTACTTAAGTTCGTAAAACTATGATAACAATGGTGTATTGGTTTACAACTGATTTTGGCAGCAATCATCACAGAATCAATTTAATATATTTACAGAAACCTTCTGCTTTGATACTAAATTCTAAATTTTAAATCAGTCTATTCTGCCTTAAAAGAAATAGAGAGAAAAACTGGAGGTCACAACTGTGAAATCCAAGTCAAGGAAAACATTTTTGTCAGAATGAAGAGAAAACATACTCAAGAGATAAGTAGGTAAGAACAGCCTTATGCTTATCTGGTCCCATGGCTTTGGTCAAGGTCACTACTGTAGATGGAAATATTTTTCTAAAGGAAGGATTCCTGTTTAACTCTGATGTGTGCAAACACTTGCATGCTCTGGTAGTGATGTGCATAAATACATCTGTGTCAGTCTGCGGACTCCCTCCAAAATCCGTTTGATCTACTATCTCTGCACCAGCTCTGGGTTTTGGTGAGACTCATGCTGTGACATCATGACTATTTTGCCTCCATTTGGGATGTCAAATAATCATCCTAACCAAACCAGACTTAGAAATCAGGTAATTTCATGGGATAATTACTGTATTAATGCTATGGTCTTCTCACAACGATGGAAGTCCATTAATAAATTTTGATAGAAGTAAAGTTATTCGAATGTTGTTGCTGCCAGTAGTGTGGGAGCAATGGAGTTATTGAATGGATGCAAGAACATAATTGTTCTGGGCAAGAGGAAGGCTTGTGACCTCTCTATGTGTCTTTGCAGTGACACATGCATAGGAAAACCAAAAAGTACTTCTATATCTTTGTGAATGTCAATGACATTTTACTGCCTTCGAGTGAGCATGAACTGCAGTGTTAATGCTTCTGCAATTTCAGTGGAAACTTCAGTGAAGAAGACTCATTTGAGGGAGACAAATAACAGAGGTTTTTATTTTCTGGGTCTAAGGATGAGAAAACAGATTGTGATTCTGTCAGCATGACCATAAACATTCTCTCTAGCTGCAATAATTGTGGTTTTTGGCCTGTTGGAATGAAAAGTTCTCCTTGTAATCACACTGTAACTAACCGAAGATCAGATTTCCTGCTTGATCCTCATCTTACATGACACTGCAGTTTCATTTCTTTTTCAGGCTTCCTTTTGCCCAAAAATGTCAGGTTCTCAAGATGAGGCCATGGCACCCAGTGACAGGATCTCACTTATAAACCATGTGCCTCTGCATGTGCCTCTACTGCTGCATTCAGCAAGAATTTTACACCAGTGCTTATTTCTAGCAATATTGGGCAGGATTTTATTTTCATCTTGAAAAGCAATCTTTACAAAGGGCATTAACCTCTTGGATTTAACTTCAGTATAAAATTGCAATGTTTGATCATGTGGGAAAATTAATAATTCTTTTCCTACCAGTTATATAGTTGGGGCAACATTTTCTTAGCAGATCTATGGAAATGACTCAGAGGTCAATGGGAACTATGTGCAACCAAGGATAGAATTAGTTTCCTGGTGCAAAATGATAATGGGTTATTTTATTTTTCTTCCTTTGACTTTGAGCACTATCAGGTTAAAAAAGAGACCTCCTTTACCTTTTAAGTTTTTAGGACAAACATCTCAGGTTTCCTTGCTGAGTTCTTAGCTTTATTGGTATAACACCATTGCACAGAATAATCATTCAGAAAGAAATCTTCAGTTAAGTGCCCTGCCTTCACATGTTTTTACACAAGCCAGTGTTACATTTCCCTTTGACCATTCACTTCAGCTGTATATTTGTCTAGACCTATGCAGAACACGCTCGATTGTTTGTACAGTAACAGAAGTCCATTTTTTCAATAAAGAAACAAGAGAGGTGGAGCACAGAGGAAACCAGCTGGTAAAGCTAACTGTACATGCAGGTCACTTAAAGATTTCTTAAAAGACCAAAGCTCTCAGTTTAATTCTTCAGACATGTTCCTTGCACAGTGGTTAATAGAGAAGGGAAATAAAAAAAAAATGCCACATAACGCAAGACATGAAGAGATAAAGCAAATGAAAACTTGCACAAATTTGCCCAGAATTGCTCTGTTTTCATGGATAAAGCTACAGCTAACACTAGAAAGAAGTAAAAAATTCTGAAATTATTTAGGAAAATCAAATCTAGACCCAAGAAATAAAGTTCTCCATGTGAAGACTGAAAAGAAAGAAGATGCTGTCACCACAGCTGAACTTTCATTGTATGACCTTGAAAAGTGAATTTTAACCTACCAGCTAGAACAACTGGGCTCAGATTCCTAGCCTGGTTTTACTTTCAGGATTATCTTCTATTTTTATATAACATAAAATACATATGAAGTAGACAGCACAGTACCCAGTACTCGTCTTTGCTTCTTGGATGACAGTAAGACTGCCATAAAGACCGAACATGTTCTCTTGTCTATACCAGTTCCATTTTTGCAGAAAAGTTGCCCAGTGTAAAAAATTAGGAGGATTATGTTCCAACAGGACTGTTGGAGAATCTTTCTATAAAGTGAGGAAGTCGATGTTGAATCCATTCAGAAGCAAAATGTGGATCTTCTATTCTTAGGTCAGTATGCTAGCTGTGAGTCTTTTGTAACTATCAGCTACTCCAGGAGGGACAAAGTCAGAGTTTAACTATATAAATGCCCAGATGAGACACACAATGACCAGTTGTTTTACTCTCCAAATCTCAACTTGATAGGGCATTCAGGTCAGGAGTGTGTTTACAGACCCAGAATAATGAATAAATCAAAATTTTAGATTATGTTGATTTGATGTTTCTGTTTTACGTCCCTTTCTTCAGGCTTTCCTTTTCTTTCTCTCATACCTATTTAGTTCTCAACTAAGTCAAAAAACTGAAAGACAATTAGTGGCACAATTTCAAGCACAGTACTGACGAGATACAGGTCGAGAACAGAGGCAGGAAGAAATTATATCTTCAATCTGTGTAAATGTGAGGTTTCTGAGTGAGATGTCTATGATTTCTGTTAGATGACGTACAAATTCATTATACTTTTTGTGGTGCCAATAGTAAGTAAAGGAAATTAAAACACTTCAAGAAATAGTGGTTTTCCCTGATCACTGAAAATATGTCAAAAGAAGGTCTGAAGGGTGGCATCTCCACAGACTAGCTCAATGCACAGAAAAAGGTCTCAAGACATCAGAAGAACCTCACTACCTTCTACTGATATAAAAGAGGCCTAGAGTGATCAGTCCACACCTAGAAACATTATTTTCAATTACTTCAGTTAGGACACATGAATGTCATAATTTTATAAAGGAAACAGAACACAGGTGACTAACTAGTTCATCGGGCTGAGAAGCCGCCTTGCAGCAACTCACATTGCAAGTTAAAAAAAAAAAAAAAAAAGATTTTTTAACTGTGAACTACTTACCTATTGTAATTTAAAGAACTAGTTTTCAGATGGAATTAGCAAGATGCTACTATGACTATTAATTTGGCACAACTTGCATCTTCTCCCATTTGCTGTCAAAGGTCTGAACTAACAGGGTTTCATGAGGCTAAAACAGAGACTAACTCCTGGGGATGTGAGTGGAAGAGCTGCCTGCTGTCACTCTTGGGAAAAGGCAGAGCTATCACCATTTTTGTACATGAATTAAACTTTAAATATAATCATTCTTAAAACGCAAAGGCCTTAAACAACTTGTGGATCCTGACACAGCCATGGGAACGTTAAAGCCAGGCTGCCAGCCTTCAGCTCTCCAGATGGGCTAGAACAAATACATGACAAGAGGGCACACACGCATCAGGTATCTCTGTGTCACAGCACTCCTTTGTCAGTTTGCACTGCAGGGACACCCACAGGCAACTCAGATCTGGAAGGAAATTAATGTTTCTTAGAGCTATGGAAGTGTCAGACCCTTCCCTAATAGTCACACCCAAAATAATTTATGCCCCATATCAAATAAAATGCTATCTTTTAATTAGCAAGCAAAGCAGTATTAGTGGGCCTTCCTGTTAAATAATGAACAGTACCAGAATAAGACCTTCAAATGTTAAATAAAATTAATTGCATTTTCAGGGCATAGCTTTTCACTGCAAAGATTTTTAAGATTGTATTTCAGTGAGATAATAAAGTGGTTTGAAGAAAAACAAGTTAGTGGCTTTGAAAGAGGTTAATTTTTGCATTTCTGTTTTCCTAGTGGTAAGTTAGGGCTGGAAAGACAGCTCCCTAGTTTCATATGTCAGGTTTTAGAACTTGTTACAACTCTAGCAATAATTGCTTGTAATTTCTGGTTGTAAAAATTTGTGCTTCTAATGTTTTTAAGATGTAAGCATCAGCTCACATTTACTGGGAGTAATGGTGATTCTGTCATGTCAGGACACTAGATTAATGACAGCTGATATTCAATCTTCCCCATTTATGTATGTGAAAATGACTTGTAGGTGGAACATGCATTTCATCTTTTGACTCACAGGAACGCACAGCAAAAAGCCGTGCTAGGATTATGATCTGCAACTAGTGGGTTTTTTTCTGTATTCTAGGACTTACCTCTGCTTTGAAAAATTACCTCACATGGTTAGGTTCTTTATATAGCAAATATTTTGCAAGACATGTGTAATGTCTTTTTATATGTTCCACATATGCATCTCGTTAGGATTTATAAGGCCTATTGGTCTTAACAAGATTTCATAAAAGAGCTGAAACAAGCACCTCTGATCATGGACCACAACACAGTTCTTGCTTTTTCAAGTGTTCCTGGTTCTTTTTATTTGTAGGGGAGGGCTAAAATAGTCTTGGGCAAATCACATCTTTGAGAGCAGACTTTCCATGGAAAGCTGTGGCATGGCATCAGGTTTATTACTTTTCAGCAAAGGTAGTAAACATACCAATATTAACCTCAAATGTTCCAAAACCAGACAGGTCTCACAGTAACCTAAAAATGATGCAACTTCTTTAAAAAAGAAGTAATAATATTTAGAGTTTGTGTTCTTTGTCTTCTGACTGAGTTTCTGAGGTCCCCACTGGTCATATTTTCACAGCCATCCTGACTAGGAGGGGAGATAATCGCTTAGGCATATGATAGGTGTGCTCAGAGTCATGTGGTGGGGGATCAGTTGTGCCGTCCCCTTCATTCACACACCCCACCCCCATCCATTGAAACTGGCTCTGGCTAAAAATATACTTTATTTTAACGAATGAAAGCTCTGATTGTCCTAAAATAACATGAATTCCCATCAGGATCAGGGCGCCATTGTGCTAAGTGCTGTACAAACACAAGGAGATAATGGACCTGATTCATCCCTGAATTGCTCTGGTTTCCATGGATTTACAGCTGTGTAAGTCAAAGGCAAATGTGATAATGAGCATGCTGCAAGAATGCACAGCTTAGGGCAAGTTTCCTTCAGGCCTAAATCCTTTGAAATCTCTGGAATTAAGGCAACAGATGACTAGATGTATACTTTAAAGCTACATCTACTCTCCTGAGCTAAATAGGACCAGACCATGGGTCTTGGGTTAGTACTGCCATTAGGCGCCCAGGGCTCTCTCCAAGCACTCACAAGAGAAAACTCAGACTGCGAACCTGCCCAATAGCCAGGTTGGGTGAAACCAGGCTACTTTGCAGACTAGGAGAGTTTAACAGGATGAACATGGTCAGCCCATGCCAACTGGCCTCAAAGGTAGAGGATCAGGTCCTGGTACTGATTACTGGTAGGCCTACAGTCTGAAAGTCCTGTTTCTACTTGTAAGAGCATCAGGTTTTACCAAAGCATAGTATTAAAAACAAACAAACAAACAAACAGACAAACAAGACCACCACCAAAACCCGACAAACAGCTTATCCCTGTTCCTCTTACATTTTTCCTTAAATCACTGCTTGTCTCCCTCACTCCTTTCAAAGTGTTTTGCTGAGGACCAGAGCAGCTGCAGCCTGGCAAAAGTGAGGAGCACAGAGCATGCAGCAGCACCAAGGCACCTGACCCCAGGCTGATGCTGCAGTTTCCTTCAGAAAATCCAGGCTTGATTTGCCGCATTTTTGGGATCTCTTTATGTTGTTTACCCTTTGCAGCACCTGTCCACAGCCCAGTAATCACTTGCAGGTTCTTGCCCTGCTCCACTCCCATGTATTTTTTTTGCCTTAAGGGTCATATGTCATTCCAGTGCAGTCAGATCATCGCTTCACACAGGTTTGGCACTTCAACAGCGAAGCCCTGGCATTGGATTCAATGATACTAAGTAATAACTTTCATTTCAACATCTATTTGTGCAGTTACTCACTTTTCCACCTCTCCTTTTCTCTTAAACTATGCCCCTGTGTTGTTCAGCCAAATGTAATTCATCAGCGGAAGGAGTTTGTCAAACTCAGTCTGCTGCAAGTTTCTTTATCAGCTTCACAGGCAATCTTGTACTTCTCTCCATCACACGAATGGTGAATGGGAAGACACTCTCCATGCACCAAAAACATGCTCAATCAGTTCACGGTACTGCTCATTTTACAGTCAGGGGGAGTAGAGAAAAGGAAAAGTCCTATTTTGTCCTGATTTTGTTTTGACAATTCAATCATTAATATTGCATTTTGGGGTTAAGAGGTTTATAAGCATTTAGAATGTGTTTTCAGAAAGGATTTCTAGTAAAAGCACGAGCGTTTTGACAATTAATTCTGTTTAGATGCTTTGAAACAATCTTATACTTGGAAAAATACCCTAAATTCATTCCTATTGGTCTCAGGGACTATACCATAAATAAAAGGACCAAGGGACCTATTTCTGATAGAAAAATTGATATAACACGGTGCACATCTGCATGGATTAATGCCTCCAAAAGAGGTGGGTTGAACACAAACTGCCTGAAGTTGAATGTCTTGTGTCCCTGTGCCATGGCTGGGTAATTTCTGGGAAAACAATAGGGCAAAATTGCTTAAGGGAATATGCCAGCTGTTTAACAGCATGGATAATAACGTGTCAATGGTTCTGTTTAATTTACTATTATAGATACAGCCATTGAAAGTAGAACTGAAGCAACACAGGCCTTTGTGAAACGCCCTGATACATTGGAGAGAGGCTTCCAAGTGTGAACGAGCTGGTCAGACGCTGCTCACACTTCTCTTCCTCAGTCAGGAAAGTGGATCCTCGATGGCATCTGCAAATTTTTCTTTGCAAGCATTTGAGGCTTTTTCTGTAGTTTTGGTGCAGGAATTTTGTGCTGTTCCAGGGCGTCATTGTCTGGTTTTGCTGTTACTCCTGCAACAAAGTGGCATTGGGTCCAGGCAGCAGGTTCATGCAACATATGAGTAAATTCTTCCCTCCTAAAAGGGTATGTGCAAAATGTAGAAGAACAAATAAAGAAAGGACATGCAAATCTATGCCATTACTTCTTACAAATGTATTAGTAGTATATCTGTACTACCACATCCCCAAATCAACACTCACCTCCTGATTGCCCTTCTAAAAGCTTTGCTACCAGTGTAAGTCTTGGTTCAAGGTGGTCACAAAAAATTTCTGACATAAAGCTGGAGCTGCAGAAATTAAGGCTTGGATTGGTTCATTTTCTGAAATAAAAAATAGAAGGGATAAGGAGAAAGAGGTAGTTCAGACTGAAATAGGACACTTTCTTTTCTTTATGGCAAAATGAAAGAAATGTTACTGCAGTAGATTTGAAGCAGTGTGTTTGGTCCAAACTGTTTTGTTTTAATTTTAAAATATTTTTGTAATAGTACTTTGAAATAAAGATTTAGTGTTTAAACATTTTTAGTTCCTCTCTCATTTTTTAAACAATAGCTAATTGAAAATAAGTATGTAAATACAAAATACATCTTTCAACATACTAGTTGTTGCTGCAAAACTCTGGATCTGACTACATGCTTGTCAGACACCTGGTCTATTTTAGAAGCTTATAATTGTGTTTTATATCATAACCCTATACTGAAACAGTATGCTCTCTTTAATTTCTTATTTGCTCAAGATGTTGATAAAAGCTCTATGCAATAGGATGAATAAAACAAATTCTTGCTCCTCCTAACTCTGGTTTAGCCTTTTCTTTTTCATTAGCTTCACTGAATCCAGATAAGTATGTCAACAGGTATCAGGCATGCTTTTGACATGTTAAATAATGTTCACAAATTGCTGCAGTTCTACTAAAATTAACTAATGCTTATTTATATAAGCAATTTGACTCAAACTGCAAACTCCTGTGTGAATGTTCTCACTTCAGTAACCTCAAGCTTTTTTCTAATCAATTTATCCCAAACCAAAGACATTTGGTTTGGAGCAAAATAGGAGTTCATTCAGCTAAATTAGCCTTCAGGCCATAGCTTTCATTAAATTAGTCCACCCCCAGATTGAATTTGAAAATATTTATGGATAGATTGAACTTATCTGCACTCACATCACAGCAAATTTTCTTTGAAATGATCAGGACAAAACAGAGTTTGATATCGTCTTATGACTATTCCTTCTCTAGACAAAGCTTTCCAAAATCAAAAAAATAAAATAATTCTGAGAAGGCAGGAAGCATTAACACTGAATTTTGCACAGAGATAGTAGAATGCGGTTTTTCCCTGTATCCACTGGCAACTGGGCATTTTCTGATTCCAGCCATAAGTACAGACGTAGAGAAGCTACATAGAGAAGATCCACCTCAGCTATCCTTATATTAGATGGACCTTTTCCTAGCTCTTCCTCATTTATTTTGCACAATCAATAAAAAGCAGTATTTGAACATGATTTTCTTTGTAGAATCAGCTTTATCCCTGGTATGAAATTGCTGCAACCACAGGAGCAATTCTCTTGGTTTTCACTTAAATAGTCTAAAATAAATAAGAGTATCCTTAGGAGAGAAGAGGAAGGTGTCTGGATGACAGGCAAAATAAAGCAACAAAACCCTGCCTGTTCTTAATTGAAAATAAACCCCAGTTAAATTAGATCAGCACCTTGGGTGGCTTTCTAGCTGCATTACTGATTTCAGTGCTTACTGGCTATTCCCTATGGAGAAATGATGCATGTGAAGGTGAATCCACCAGCACAGGAATCCTCCTTCTCCAGGAAAAACTCTTGTTAAGAGCAGAAATGTACCACTCAAATTGTGTGGGGAGTTTTTTTCAGAGGTTAATTTTTCTTGTAGATTCAAAGCTAGAAGAGTAAAATTTGATTTTCTTTATTTCAAGATTTGGCTTTATTTTTTTCAGACGGTCTACATGCCAATAACAGGATCAGATATTACTTATTCTGGTGAGTTATGTATGAACAACTGGCACTGGCTACCCATGGGGTTGATCTCTCCAATGTTGAAAGAGAAATGCTATTGTGAAAAGTTGTTCATGTGAGTAACTTTGTGTACCACAATACTCCCATTAAGTAAAAAATAAGGTCACTAAAATGCAGGAATTGTACGATCTGGAGCTGCTTAACAGCATGGTATGTTCTTTTACAAATGAAACATCTAAGGACAAAAGCCAAGAGTTAATTCATGACTGTAACAGGTTGTGTAATACATGTTTTACACTTCCTCATGTATTTCTGAATTTGTTATAATTAGCTGTTAGTGATGGCTATTTGCTAATGTAGGACAGGTGTTGCAAAATCCTTTCATGAAAGTGATGTAGATTAGGCCTAGAGTTAGATGTTTGTACAAGGAAAAAATAGGCCTTTCTTAAAGTATGTATCCCTCCTAACAAAAACAGCGATGTTCCTTTTTCCAGGAAGGACCAAATTAACGCAAACCAGATCCTCTATTGAAGTCAGTGTATACTGCTGATGTCCAACCTTCCTATTTTATGTTCCAAATAGTATAACATTGTAAACAATAAAAAGTAGATGTTGAATTCTATGCAAATAAACCAAATATCTCAGTACATTTCTGTTCTCCAGGTTATAAAAATTCACTGTGTGTTGTACACATGGACTAAAACCATTACCCCTTTCAGTGAATGCAGGAGAGGTTCTGTTTTTCCTAATGCAATATAAATAAAGAGTAAGCATGGAGAGTCCCAACAGGCCCACGCAAGACGAACTAAGAAGATAAATCATCATTCGGTAACTGAAAAGGACCAAAGGATTACTTTGATATAAGCAGAAATGATTGAACTAATTTTGCCAGTTGCAAGTTAATCAATGTAATTCAGCCATCCTGATCTTCCTGTAGAGTGCAGAGAAACAGACAACTCCCAAAGGCATCTCATTGTACTACCTCTCTCTATTGACTCTTTAGGAATGAGGATGACTAATTGAATCTAGATAACCAAATTGCATACAGCTAAATTTGGAAGAGATCAGTTGCACATTTTGTTCAATCCTGTAAGATGCTGAGCATATGATTTCAAAGGAGGATTTAAACTACCTGCTCTGGCCTTCTGCTTGACTCTTTGCATGAATCCTCAACCAGTAACATCTCTGTCAGCACCACAGTTTTAGCCTGATTCACACTGTATTTTTTGATTGCTTGAAGTACTGCAAGACTGAGAACTTGCCACAGTCTTAGACTTCCAATGGTTTAACTATTCTCTCTGTTACCTACCCCCACCACACACTCTGCTCCAAGTAAACCCCAAGCTCTCTCTAACTTGAATTTCTTTTTAATTCAGTAGGAGTATTGAGAGCATTCACCCTTACAGAAACGGGGGCTGAGATATTCTGATCTTTTCTTTCCTTTAGACAATTTATTATTTTAGTGCTCTTTAGAGCTGGTAGCTTTCTCTATCTCACCACACGTGCTTAAGAACTTTAATACCTGCACAAGTGTTCTCATTCTGATGCCTGATTCAGACGTTTTCAGTTGGAGTGAAGGCAGTAAAAAACTCAGTGCTGACAGAGCGAAACCCTAGCCCCACCAAAACTGAGGAAAGTTATCTGTTAAGTTTTCATCTATTATTTCTTTCTTTTTTTTTTTCCCCTTTCTTTCTTTCTTTTGGATTACTGTTCGAACCCAGCAAGAAACTCTTATTTATTTCACAGAAATAAAAAGCCTATCAAAATAATGCTAGAGATGGATCTTATTGAAGTCTATAAATACATTTTGGAAAGATGAAAGCTTATTAAGTTAAATATGAGTAATTAACATAGGCAATGTCATAGCTCATTCTCATGTACTGAAATTTCTCCTAGACTTCCATGCTCCAGCACAGCCATTCTCTTTCTATGGAGAGGAAGTGAGCAACACATTCCTTGAATGTGGAAAAGTTAATTGCTTAAAAAGTAGAGGAAAGGCTCAAAGCATTTTTTTATCTTTCTTCCTTTCCAGAGTTCTCCGAAAATTGAGCTCAGCTTTTTAGGTAAGTGTATATAATTGGTTTCTCTAGTCAGTATCTTCAGTTTTTCTATAGCTACATATTATAACCTAAACTATACAGTGCTGATCCTTCTGCAATACAATATTCAATTACATCAGAAATTAAACACTGGTAGTCAACTAAAAGCAGGGAGGAAAGTGGAAAACAAAACAAACAAAAAACCAACCTCCCAAAAAACCCAATGTAAATAAAGAAAAATCCTTAAAAATAGCAACAGTAAATTAAATGCTGAAGCAGTTTCCCCCCTTGTTATAAAAGATGCACTTTACATCTTCCATTAGAAATGAGCTAATTCATTTTGCTAATGAAAATTAGAACTAAGAGTAGTCTTAATGTTAGTCCCAAAATATTTTAAAGGTTTCAAACTGGATTTTCAGATAATTGTGCTAACTGATGTTGAAATATGCAACAGTGTACAGACTGGGCATTCACTCTTGTGGTGCAGTATTATAACATATGGCAGATTGAGAATACTTGTAGACTTCAGGTACAACTCTTAACTGGACTGTCCCAAGTCATATTAGAAGTTTTCATAGCCCAATTTACACATTGCTCAAACTGGAGCGTAAGAGTTTTAATAATTTTCATAGGAAACAGCATAAAGTTCATAGTTCCCATTTTCATTTGACAGCTGGTGTAAATATGTCTGAAACTGCTTATCCAAATCCAGAAAAGAAGTTGATGCCAGAGCAGAAAACATGCATCAAATCGTATCAGTCCTATTCCACCACAGGAAGACTGTTTTTTAAAAACATGATGCAAGACTACTTTTCCACCTCCCAGGAACAAAGACTAAACTTTTTTTATTGTTTTAAAGTAGGAGTTTCCACCTTGTGTTTTGCAGTGGATTGCTTCTGTCATGGATGAGGGGTCACACTCACCAGTGGAGAGGAAGCCAACTGTGCAGTTATGAAACACCTCTGATTCATTTCACAGCTAAAACAACCTACAATGACACTTACTGGATATAACTCAGCCATCATAAGAATTGCACTTAAAGTAAGTGACTCATGTTATTTGTAAAGGAATTTCATACCTCTTGCCCTGCTCCTGATTGTCCTTCCAATCTTAACACTTCCATGATTTTACAGATTCTTCTCTCCTACTAACAAAGATGGGAAGTCTCTCTTTCTACTGCTTATCAGCAAATAGAAAATTAATTAAAACAGAGTCTTTAAAGACTTATACTCCGAATAAAATTTAAATACATTAAATGAGGATCATAAATTCCACATTTAAGGGATGTAAGGACATCATTATTTTTTATTCAACTAAGCCCATTTTTTTTTAACTAATGAGAGGTAGGCACAGTCATGTGCTTATAGTAGAGCAATGCTTCAATGGCAGAAGAGAGGTCAGCAGTATTACTCAAGGACCTTTCATGTCCTTCATCCTTGGCTCATATCACTATCTTCAAAAGAAATAAATACAACTGTACCTTTCAAACCCTCCTGCTGAAGATTTGTTCCCTTAAATTAAATAGACCAATATTTATTTGCCTCAGTTGGTGATTTCTTGCAAACAACAGCAACAAACCAATCTGGTCATCAATCTTCTCTTCAGCTTCACATAAGAAAAATCCTAAAAACACTCCTGAGAAGACACCTATACTGAAGACATTACTGTGCTTGTGGCACAGGGAGTAATAGAAGAACTTACTACCTTGCTGTAGGTGCAGCAGGCTAAGCATGTACTCATATTTAGAGGCGCTGCAAAATAATTGTGTAAATGTTAGTGCCACACACTCAGACAACATCCTGAGTTTCTGTAGCTGCTCAGTGGTGGCTTAAAATACATGTCTGCATTACTCTCCTGTCAGAGGACCCAAGATCTGCTCAGACACTCATGAACTTTCTTTAAAGTAGGAAATCTTGGAATCTATCATAAGTTCAGTGGTTATTACTGAAGAAGCAGCAAGGTTCCTAGGCAATCTGTCTCCATAAAACAATTAAAGTCAGACAGAGGAAGTCACTTCCATGTTAGCTGTAGTTCTTATTACCCACATATAATTTGTGACTGGGTCAAGAGAGTCTGGGAGCCACAATTGCATTCTTGCCTTCACTGTGCTCTGCAAGGCATTATTAGTGGGTGTTCCTCAAAAGCACTGTTTAGGGTGACTGAGCACTGGCAACCATGGTTTATGGTTAGGCCCATGAATAGACCTCAGATCTGCAGGGTTCCAGTTTGCAATGCCTGCTCTCTGCTGGAATTTATACCTCTGAATTAGTGGGGTTACCAAACCCACTGGGAGATGTGATATAGAGGTGTGAAGGGTGGAGCTACAGGCGCTGCACTTTAGAGTCAAAGACTGCGTTAAAGCAGCCGATACACTTTTCCAATTTGACATGAATTTGGCAAGAGGATGCCTTTAACTCATCTGTCTACACAGCCTACACATGAAATCAGGACTCCTGTGATGGAATCTGGTAGATACGTCTGTGTGGTGTGTGTGCTGGGACATTCCTGTCTGTGTCAAAAGAGTCAGGGTCAGGCTTGGTCCCAGCGTAAGATTTTTGCCTTTTTGATATCTGGAGTTTGTCTTAAATCTGCTTGAAGTGAATATGGATACCCGGGGGACACTTGGGTTACAGTGTGTATTCACTCCTCAGAAGGCAGCATGCTGAGCAGGAGAAACACAATAAACACCAGAAAGAGAGTCTGAGTCTCAGCACAAGAGAATTCAGCACTTCATCCTGAAGTGGGGGAAGACAACTCAGTCTACATGAGAAGTCCAGACATCCATCACCTTCTGAATCTAAGTTTGTCTGTGAAGGACCTTCTGGTAAACCTATGGAGAAGGAATTGAAACCCACTATGGTGTCTATGTAGAGATACTTTTATCCTGGCCTTTAGGATATTCTGAGATAAAGATCAGCACATTGGCTGATTCGTCCCCCCATTTTATGTAAAGTATTTAAGCATCCATTTAGAACAGAATATAATACCTTGGCTGATCTCAACTGAATTTATTAAGAATAATTTTTCATTCTTTCATTAAAGAAATGTGATTACTTTGATCTTTAAAAAGGGATACATAGAGTATACAGGTAATATTCTGTATTTGGCACTGATATGATGGTTGTCAAAATACTGTGTTCAGTTCTACTTCATGAACAATGCAGAGATTCAGGATTGTCACTGTTGAATACTTAAGGAAGCATTCAAAGAATAATGAAAGGATCAGAAAAAAATGGCACTTAGTAAGGATCTTAGCCTGCTTTCATATCTGGTAGAAGATGGAGGACACCTGAAGTACCTGCTTCAAGAATAAAATTTGTTCATAGAGTTCTCCAGACTAACAGATCTAAGGACTGAACGATGAAGCTTGAAAAAATTTAACTAAAATTAATTATCCATTTTTCACTTTGAGGGCACAGTTAAAGAATTGAATAGAAATAATGTATTCTAAACCATTAGAAATTTTAAAATGGGGATTATACCAAAAACAATGCTCTGCTAGGTTTGAGCTAGAAATTAGTTAAGGGGTTCCATGGCTTCCATTATGCAGGGGATAAGACCAGGTGATGTATATGGCCTCTTTTGAATGCTCTGTGAAGTGGTACCCCTTGTAGCACCATTTAATCTGACAGAATTCCAACAAGTAATAGTTTGGCTCAAGAGTAGGACAAAATTATTAGTTAAACTAAATCAGAACTAGCAGAGAGAATAATCAAAACACTCTTTTGGATTATCTGAACTCCTGCTTGTGAAATAACAGTTAAGATTTACTTTAGATCTTGTGGAGGTTCATAGGCTATGAAAAATTACCTGAGTCAATTTGATCTGGTTCCTTATGGAAAGAGAGAATTTACCCATTAAAAGCTCCCTAATTAGACACTCAAAGTCCAAATTCTCCTTTCAACTGGGCTACTGAGCACTGTAGCACATTGGCATGGTCCCATGGGACCAGAAAACAGCTGTACAGAAACAGAGAGAGGGTAGGTTTAGATTAGATACTAGGAAGAAATTCTTTACTGTGAGAGTGATGAGGCACTGGAACAGGTTGTACAGAAAAGCTGTGGATGTTCTACCTGCAGAAGTGTCCAAGGCCAGCTGGATGGGGCTTTGAGCAACCTGGTTTAGTGGGTGCCATCCCTGCTGACAGTGTGGATGTAGGAACTTGGTCCCTTCCAACCACTCCTGGTTCCAGCCATGACAGGATTAATTTTTGCAGTAGATGGGAGGCGATGTGGTCAGAACCCAGTGGTTTTTCCATATCACCTCATGTCATTTATCCGGGTTGGATATATGGGGTGATGAAGCCTCGTTGGTGTGTTGGGTGGTGGGATGGCCACAACGATATGAATTTAGGCTCCTAGGCTAGGCTTTTANCATGGCAAAGGTAAACATACATTTTACACAATATTAAAGCATCAGTTCAAGGTCTTATCAGTTACATTCTGCATCATTTCAAGGTGTTATCAGTTATATTCTTAATCCATTCCCACAGTCATTGCTGGAGGTGGGCGAAAGGCACTCTCTCTCTTCTGGGGACAAGGGATTCCTTCCAGTCAAGTAAACCTGGTAGATACAGAATGGTCCAGTATTATTTATGGTTGGGACCTTCTTTCTATGTAAATTGCTTATTTTTCTAACACCTTTTGTTATCACTATTGTTTCTGTTACTGTTCATTTTCTTATGTCATTGCTGTTTTCAGTAACCCATGATCTTTGCCTTTTGTGCCTCCAATTGGAGGGGGAGGGGAAGGGGTAGTGTGGTTTTCAGTGGGAACACTAAATTGGAGAATATCATTTCTAAACCATGACAAAACCCAACCCATTCTATAATTCTATTAAACTGTTGGATGTGGTCTGCTTTGATGGAAAATGATTTCCTTCTCTTCATCTCAGATTTGGGCTTTTCCTTTTTAGTCACTGCTTACTTGACCTAGTGTGTAACTATCAATACATATTACTAAATATTCTACCTTATATTGAGGTATAATTGGATTTCATTACATTGGGATTTCAACCTTCTATATCTGTGAGCTGTAAAGGCTCAGGTTTGTCCTGAGACAAATGAGTAAAATATGTCTCATCATAGAAGTTGGTCTGGCCTTCTTTGGATAAGAAAGTTGTGATTGCTCATCTGATTTTCTGATTGACTGTTAGGTTCATAGAATAATTTGTTAGAAGGGTCTTCTGAAGGTCATCAAGTCCAGTGCCCCAATCAAAGTAAGACCAACTAGAGCAAGTTGTTTAGGATCTTGCTCAGTTAATTTTTGAGTATCTCCAAGGATGAAGTTTCCATATTTAATCTGGTCAACTCATTCTTATGTTTAACTATTTTCAAGAGAAAAAAAAAAAAAAAAAGAAAGAAAAGCCCAAAACCATCTACAAAAAAACCCCTCAAACCCTTCCCTGATCATTTGCTATATTTACCAGACCAAGTAAGACCATGTTGATGTGAGGACTGAGCTTTCATCCTTGTATCAAGATTGAGATAGACAGTGTTCCATAGCATCAGAGTAAAGGGAATTTGACCTTGAAACCACACTTCATGTTTTAAAGAGCAGAAAAAACTAGCTTTGGGCGACTTGGTGCCAATGTGGTGACAAAAGTGTCTGCAACACTTGCTGTATTTTTAGCTAAAAGCTTAGATATTGATTCTATAAGATAGACTTTTTATTACCGGGGATTTGCTTTCACCCTGAAAAATCAGCTGCTTCTGCAAATGCCACAGGGGTTTTTTTATTTGTTTTATATTAATAATAAAGAGCCTCTGAAAACATTTCAGCAGTGCAAAACCCAGTAGAAAAACTCAGCAAGAAATTCTATCCTGATACTATTTTTTGTTCAAATAGCCAAAATAAAGTCCAAGCAGGTGAAGATACAAGAAATAATGTCATCGTCATCATGGCTAGACTT
>VXAU01000943.1:1395954-1410315 GCA_013399695.1 Formicarius rufipectus | reverse complement strand
AGTTGGGTTCAGCTCAGCTAGGTGTGGCTCACCTGACTGGGCTCAGCTGGACTCATCTCGGCTCAGCTGGGTTTGGCTCAGCTCAACTCACTTGGGTTTGGCTCACCTGGGTTTGGCCTGGCTTGGCTGGGCACGGCACAGAGCACTGGGACACGCTGGGCCACGCTGCCCCTCCGGGGCTCCTGGCTTCCCCACCGGTAGAGCCAAGGGTTGGGGCTGGTTTGGCAATTCGGGAAATAGGAATCGGACTGAAAAGTCCCCAGCTCAGACCTGCAGGTGACCAGGCGAAGTTTCCAGACACCACAACCCGAGGCTGGAGGCAGGGATGCCCTAAATATTCCTCTGACAGAAAAAGGGCAGAGACATACTTCCCTGTCCTTGGGGGAACAGCTGGGAGCTCTCTAGACCATCCAACAAAACTTCATTTTCATTTGTTTTATTCCAAAAAGCACTTCATTACAAATGGTTTTAAAATATCATACAGAGCTGTTTGTTTCTCAGAGTGCTGTCTATCTATTGACTAAAAATAGAAAACCAGAAAAACCCTTTCCACTCTCACAGAGTTCTTTTCCTCAGAAACCAAGCTATTTTAACGCCCCAATCTGTTTTCTTTGCAGGCTGGGATAACCCAGGCATTGGTCCTCTAACCAGGATGCTGCTCCAGCAACAGGCACTTGACCAATAGGACAAGCAGTAACATGGTACCAGGGCTTGGCAGTGCTGTGAGGCCTCTTGTGAGCACACACGTGCACAGGTCCACTTAATGCTGCTGTTCCCTGTATTTTCCTTTGCTGTTGCTATCGTTCTTCTCCATTATAATGTGCTGCTCCCTCAGCCTTGAGGCCGTTTTACAACCGAGAGTGCTCCCCTGAGAGGCTGTGTCCCTCCTGCCACCCCAAGCTGCTGCCCATGCTTTCCTGAGCACCTGTCCAGATGCCAGAGAAGATGCTCTTCCCTCAGGGCCCACAGAGCATTTGAGGAATTGCACTCCCTCTGGGCTGAGCAGCCTGTTGTGGGCATAAACACAGCGACCACAAGCAACCTGTGACTGAACTCCAACTGAGTAGTGTGAGGAGTAGCTGCCATTGTGTGACTGAAGACATTCACTCCCTCAACCAGGCTGAAGGAGATGAGAAAAGCAGTGGAACAGCTGTGGGGAAAAGTGAGTTCTGAAAGGAGATGTGTTACCAGCCTTAACAAGAGAAAAAAAATCAAATTAAAAAAAAATAATAAAAAAAGATCAAAATAAGCCTAGAAAGATTATAGAAGGGAATCAGACCAGATTCTGAACTTCTGGAAGAAAGAAGCACTGAATTTACCTCTGCCAATACTTTCTCTGGGTTCCTAAGGGTCCCAGGATGTCTGGCGAGCCAGCTGGTGAGAGATAATTAACACAGGCTCAGTTCCTCAGGGCCCTGCAGGCACTCAACTCATCTGTCAGAGGACCAACCATCCCTATCTCAGCTGCCAACCATGACACTGTCTGCTACTCAGCCTGACTGCTGTGGCCACATCACCATCACCTGCTGCTCCCTGATGAGGTAGGTAGTTTAACTCTGCAAGGATCAATTGTCCTTTCAATGGCATGTCAAAGCCTTACCATGAACCTCTAAAATCCAACATACATGTAAACAAAAAACTATTCAAAAAGGTTACCTGAAAATACCAGTACCTGCTTCTGCCAGAGGACACCTAATATCCCAAGTGCTATCACATGGGTGAGACAACATTTGCCAAAAGAAGAGGCATGTATTTCCCAGCTAAGTTCAGCTCATGGTCTGTGTACCCCACCTGTGAGTACAGAGGACTGGGTAAAAAGTCCAGTAAAATTAACAGCAAGGCTGAATGGGATTTAGGCTCATTTTGAGGTAAGTAGTAACTAAGTCCCAAATGCTAACTACCCCTCCTCCAGCCATGACTGAGCACCCCATTAAAAAGCCATAATCCAACATGCTACTTAAGAATCTCATGGCAACAGTATAATGGGGTTCCACAGCCTGGGAGCAGTGTCTGAGTCAGCCTACTGCTGTTCTCTGTAGTTCTAGTCTAAAAGATAAGTCTGAGATAGTAAGAAAGAAGTTAACACTGATCCTCAGATTTCCACAGCAATCAGTTTGAGATGAAGAGAAAAGCAGAGAAGTCTCTATAGTTCTGTTTTCAGCCATTCAGAAGTGATCTCACTGTAGTTCTTCCTCCTTTTCACTTTGTATGTCAAGGCTTGGGAATATTCAGACAACAGATGCTCCCAGTAGCAAGAGATGTCCTCCATCTGCAAGTGCTCTGTGATGAACTGGCGTCCCCTAGAGACACACAAGGCACAGTCAGGACTGTTTTCCAGTTCGTACAAGAGTCACTGGTTTTGGTTTGGATGTATATCAACTTTCACTCTTCCATGTTTCAAATGAGAAACAACATGCACTGCTCTGTACTGTCTATTTTAATTCTACAATTTTCATTCACACTCACAGCTCTGACGGTTGCAGTGCTTTTGTTATCCTCAAGATGGTATTTGTTGTCTGGGATAATAAATATCAGATTTCACTTATCAGATACAGCCTGAGCAGCACTGATTCATGTTGCTTCAGAAGCCAGTTCCTGCCAGCCTGGATAGATAATGCTTACAGTGCAGACACAGCTCCCAGGAGTCAGCTCACCTCATACTGAGACAAAAGCTCCCAAACTCTGACAGCTTTCCATGGAATTCCTGACATGGGTCACACCTGAACCAAAACCCTAAGCATGGAATTTTGCTCTTCGGTTCCTCCTGCTAGTTACAAGTGCTCCAGCCTTCCTGCTGTTATTGCAGAACATCAGTAACAGTGCACCCTACTAGACTGTCTTTGATAGGCAACCCCTTCAAAAGCTGCATAAGAAAATGCTTTGGAAGAAGACTGCCTGATAGCCAGGAAGGACACACAACTTACCTTTCTGAAATTTCTTGGGCTATGGCATCATTTTCCTTTACAAACTGCAAGAGCTCCCTAAAATGAAGACAAGGAAAAAGCTATGAAACAACTGGCTCAGTCAGCTTAACAACTGTCCCTTGGCTTAACTGTTGGGGAGCATGAAGTTAAGACTCTCTAACTGAATGAGGGTGCTGCTCACCTCAGAGCACAGAAGAGACTTGCCCTTCTTGATTGCTCCACATCAGTTCTGGACAGCACACTGAAACCTGGGAGCTAACTTATTTTTGCCCACTGGTAAGTTCCTCTTCTCCCTTATCTGTGTGCAAGACCCACCTGCATGGCTGCTGATTTCAGTGAGAGCAACAGACTTACATGCTCCAGTGAAATTGAACTCCCCAAGTAATAAGAGCAATGGATTCTTTGGAGACAGTGATAAAGAGATAAAAATGTGACCTCCAAGAGCTGTTGCCTGATGCCTTGGAGTGGAGGCACTTCTTAGGGTAACACAAAGCAAACTGCCTTCCCAAACGCTCCCCTGTGGCAGGAAATGCTCTGTGGGGCACGCCTTGGGCCTCTGTCACACCTGACATCAGAGAGGTCTGGTCGGACTGGGATGTAGTGGACCCAAGGCTTCAGCTGGGGGTAGAAGAACTCCAGCCATTCTTCTCCAACATGAAAGACAAGTGAGCCACATAAGAAGAGGTGTTTCAATCGGAAACTGGCCGCCACTCCCCGAAAATTGAACAGGTACCTTAAAAAAGACAAGCAAAGAGAGGGACCTGATCACACTTGGAATTTTGTGAGGAAATGCACTAAGACAACGGTCTGTGAGTAGCAGTGAACCTTCCCTCACAGGGAGCAGCTGAGGAGCCTCCCTCACACTGAGCTATGCACTGGTTGCTAAAACAAAGGCAAGGCATATTTGAATCTCCCCATAGGAAAGGTGAGCTGAAGTTAGGGATGTGCTGAGTGAGTTTCTGCTGTCTATCAAAACTGAGGAAGAAAATCAAGGAGTGTGGCTTTACCTCTGATAAGGGAAGCTGCCTGCAACAAACCTAAGGAGGCCTCATGGACAGCTGCCAAGAAGGCATGGAAGGTCACAAGGTGGATGCTGATCCTGTGACTCTACGCTTCAGAGACTCCATCACCACAAGGAAATTTCTCCCAATTCTCTCTTGCCTTGCAGTGAGCTTTTCTGTTCATTGTTCTGCTTTGCCACATCTATCTCAAATTATTTTTTCCTCTGGGATTCTGCTTTAATCTGAGTGTAATTGTTTCACATTAACTTGGGAATGCAATCCTAGGAGGTTAAATAGGCTAGTACACAACAGATGGACTTTGCAGATAACAAAGAACCCACAATTTTGTTTTCAGTGTTTTCTGCCAAGTTAGTAAAGTGGGCTTGACTGTGGCAGGGGGGATTTCTCTTAGCAAACTGTATCATAGAGGGATGTTTGTTTGTTTACTTGTTTTCTTTTTCAAACCCACATTTCTCCAATTATATAGAAAGCTGTTTTTCCTACGGGTAAAACTGCTCAGTGCTTATAACTAATCTTTGAAGTCAAACATTTTGGGTTGGGGGAAGAGAGTTCTTCCTTTAATTAAGCTATTTTGGGTGAGATAGAGGTTATATATTATACATATTTTGGGCAAGATGGAAATTACATCTAAACTTAGTTCAGCAGTAAATGACAAGGAGTAAATCTTAAATTACTCTATATCCTTTCTATTACCTAGGAGCTCAAGGCAGGGACAAGGAACTTGTTGTACCAGAAACTCAACAAATACATGTAGATATCTAACATGAACAGTGGTCTGGAAGCAAGGAGAAGCTTCTGTCCAATCCCAGACACAACTTCCTTCCTGACCTCAGCCAAGGCACTGAGTGCTGCTCTCAGCCAGCCTGCTATAGCACCTACACTGAAGGAAGCAGACAGAAGTTCACGCTGACCCCATCAGACTCGGGCCTAGAGCAGTGTGTGAGAATGTCTCAGCCTACACTGTACAAAGGGCTGAGGAGCATCAGAATTGGGAAGTGAATGTGTAACAGAAGGGAGAAATCTGGGCAACAGTCTCGTGAAATACAAAATGAGACAAGTAAATCACATTTGCACAAAAACACAGATCCAGCCAAATGACTGAGCTCTTATATCAGCAGATCCTAGCTGGCAGAATCACAACTAGCAAAAGAAAAAGGAAAACATCAGACACACAAGTGCATACACACTAAGAGTTTATATTTTACATAGAAACCTGAAAGAATATTACACCAAAACACCCTCTCTAAAGGAGTTAAAGAACAAAAGCCCTTGTAAACCAAAATTTACATTCTAACACCACACTAGGTATGAATCAATACTGTATTTGCTCAATCAGATTTCAGGTTCTCTCTTTTACTATATACATCCAGTAGCAGCACTTGCCCCAGTATACATATGAAGACATAAGTCCATAGTTCCATCTTTAAAGACAGTAATGCTATCCCTATAGCATTGCAAAATAAGTTTGAGTACATCAGTTAGTACAGGAACATAAAGAAAAACTGATAGCCTTTCTAAATAGGAAAAATAATATCTGTATGTTTATTATTCATCTTAGACCTTTACTTTTTCAAAGCACTTTATTTCTTCTGATCTGACGGAAGAAAGTTGACTCTGAAAGAGGCCATGCTAAGCTCCCAGATTTTCAACTGTCTTATATCTGTTCACAAGCTTTTGTATCTGTATGGAGCTGATTGCTGGAATTAGGCCTTAAAATAAAATGAGACCCTACACTATGCAAGTAAAGAAATAACCAACAGCCCATAAACAGCTAGACTAACAAAAAACTCTTACTTGTATTTGCAGTGATCAACCAGTGGAATTTCCTTTGCAGGAGGCTTTCCTAAGGTATCCTTAAAATAAACAGAATTTTTTTTAAAAATTCAGTAAGCTTTAAATGGTGATTTCATTTGTTTCCCTTCTCAGTTAGAAACAAAGGTGATGTGTCAAAAGTCCTCATTCCCACTTCTGAGAAAACCTTCTCTGGTGGGCTTTTAGAAGGATTATAAAGAATTTCCAGCCCTTCAAACAAGAAAAAAAGTTCAGTAAATTACACACTGCCTGTATGCGAATGCCAGCACAAACACATTAAATGATAATGTTTTGTTGGCAGCTACAGAGTGGAAAACAGCTTGGGACAATGGATTGTGTGAAGCCAAGTGTAAAAGGATTAGCCAAGACTGTCTGGAGAGAGCTGGACTGTAGACTAAGTATGAAACAAAAAAATTATCAGCAACAGTTATCAGAAAGTTATCCACAACAGGATCAAGAAATGGAGAAGACAGAAAAAGATTTTAAAAAACTGACTACACCACAAAGGCAGCTCAGAGATAGAAGGGGATGAGTTGGCCAATTTTGTTGTTATGAGAGAGGAGGGGATTGGCAGAGCTTCATTTTCTTATGTATGCTGGTTTCCTTGAATAACAAAGGTAGAAGAAAGAAGTGTTTGGCCTGCTAGGCTCTGGAGACTCCTTCCTTTCATCTGTCAGAGAGGTGCGGCCATCAAGGGAACTACAAGCCTCCTCCGCTCCAGAGGATCACCCACAACTCTCTAGCAAGATGTTTCTAAATCATCAAAGCCATCTTGCAATGCGACCCTTTCTGGCCTTCACACTCAGAAGACAGACAACACCCACACACCTTTTCAGATTTCCAAGCCTGGTTTTTAGTGTATTCAGCATCAACAAGTTCAGGGTTTTCTCGGGACAGCAGGATGAGGGGATCTCTCTCAGGGCTCGTTCTGAAAAAGAAATGTTATCAGTAATTGCCAGTCCACATGACTCAACACAGCTAACAAACTACAGGACTCAAGGCCCTGCTTCTTTATAAGGCTGATCGCCCTATGTGCTCCCAAAATATTAAGTGCCTACCATACAGTGTATTTCTGTCCAAGGGTATAATAGCAGAAAAGAATGAGTTATGGGTACCGAAATTATTCGAGGACATGTTTCTTTATTTCACTTATTAAATACTTAATAGTATTATTTAATCAATTCCCAGGACAAAGAAGTAAAGGCTGCTTCCTTCAGGCTTTATCCTGATGAGATCCAAATGTTTTAACTTAGTCAGAGAGAGGTAAGGGATGCTAAGCATCTTCAGCACTGATCTCTCTGACACAACTTTAAAACACTACTGGTGAACAAGGTTATGATATCCCTGAGACACACTCCCCACCATCGCCTGGGCATACTTGGTCAGGTATCAAATCCTTTTCTTACTGGGGATGGGAAGAAACAAAGTATGGGGTTTGACATTGTTTCAAATTGTCACTGGAGACAGGGCAAAAATAATCTACTCTCACCCCCCACCAGCCGGTAATTTAGGGCCAGAATACTTTTCATTCCGTGCAGAGCACTTGCACAGCAAACAAAGTATTCACGGTGGCAGGAAGCAGTAACATCAATATCAAATCTTTAAATTTGTATCCAGCAGCCGCAGTTCTCCTCACAGAATAAAACAAGCAGGTTCCTAGGGTGATAGCTTTACTCATTAAGAAATAATGTAGCAAATCCATCACAACTTCTGTTTCCAATATTAGGTGCTTGTAATAAACTAGTTGCAAATAGCAATTTTTATGGAGAATCACTAATGGTCTGAGGCTGCTGTACAACATGTCTCACTTTCCTTACTTTTGAAAAACACATTCTGGGTTACACTAGATTACGGATTAGGTCTTGGAGGCAGATTTCTGCACACAGAGAGCTGTCACAGCCTATATTGGTAGAATCATCTGTTGCAGGAAAATACGCTCACCTGGATCCTCGGAAATATCCTTTAGAGATTTTTTTCTTCCATGGCCATTTTTCTGCAGATCTGAAAACATTTTTTATACATAGTAATAAATGATTTAATATAACCATGAAACAGCACTCTCATCAGATTTCACAGCATGATGTCTTTTTTCCTATTCTTCATTTTTGATGGAAATCACTTTCTTCATTATAGCAGAAAAAAACCTCTCAGCCAGGTCCAATGAAACAGGTTTTCCTGCGAATATTGTGTTTAAGGCAACATGATATAGGCTACTTTTCAGAACACCTTTCAGTCAAAACAATGAATTACACATAACCACCTCCCCACCAAATCTTGAAGGGTATTAAAATTTAGCTAAGATTTGAACACACTTTTTGTACTGTGGCTATTATTTTACTGCATTTCACTGAATATAGATAGCGAAAAATGACTAGAGAGTTTCTAATCAGTCATTTCCCATTAAAAAACAAACTACCTACCAACAAACAAAAAAGCCCATCTTGTGTTTTGCCCTTAAAACATGGGGGTTCATTGTTTTCCAAATCACTTACATTTTAAACATAAGCAAGTCCTTCAAAATAACTGTTCACATGTTTTATTTCTGTCAGTGCAGTCACCTGCCTAACTCAGGGGAACTTTGTGCCTCAACTTTTCTGTTGCAGTTGGTGGATCAGTTTGCCGATCCCCAAACTGATTTATCTGCGCAGGTTCAGCTTTGCATCTCCTTATAGCCCAGTGACACAAGTGAAAATACAAAGATGAGTAAATGCTTTGGACCTCCATTATACTACATCACATTAAGCTTCAGACATAGTTAGTCCCATAAATCTTCAGATTCTGAAGAGGGACATGTTCACCCTTGCATTCTCATGGCAAGTGATTGACATCAAAGTGTTTTTTCTTATTGTGTTTCCGTCTTCACTCACTGTTGCACACTTGGTTTGTAACTCTCCATGGGAAACAGCCCCTTACTCTGCTAAGAGTCGAAGATCCAGCCAAAAGGAAGACTTCCATCAGAAACACTTTCCATCTTACTCTCAGCTCAGTAGAGACTATTGATTTTTGGGAATGATTCCAAGTTTCTTGATTGCACAATAATACTCAAGTAAAAGCAGATCTAAAGAAGGCTTTCTTTTAGCCTTCCAGATGCTTATACAAGCATCCTGGATCATTTCTGCAGTGAAAAAACCACAACTCCTACAGAAGCAGTTGAAAAGGAAAATATTTCTGTATCTCAGGGGAGATTTCTGCAGGCAAAAGATAACTGCTACTCTATTGACAAACCCTCTCTCAGCAAAACCAGATAGTAATCTGGCCCTGACAGCATGAGGGATGTGCATAGTTTGTCCTCTGTATTCCTTACTAAAGAGTTGCAAACAGAGCAGCTAATTATAGCTTCCAGTTACATCATCCAAGGTTTCCATGGAAAATTCTCATAGTTAGGCTGTAGGTAGCTAATGCGAAGCAGCAGGGCAGATCATGGACCAACAGACCTATGGTCTTAGATGTCAACAGTGACCCAGTGCTGCCCAGTGCTAGAACTTTTACTGCAAGTTCATCTTCTGTAAAACCTACATACACACACAACCATTTCCAAAACATACCTTCTAAGGTCCTCTCGCATGAGGTCCCAGCGCCCTAAACCTGTTGGGTAAATTGGCCAAACAGCTGGTCCTCCTTCCCAAAATGTCCAGGCAGGATACATGATATCATTGTATTCAGATGTCTTAAGAAAAAGGAGAACAGTGCAAGAATGAGAGTAAAATCTACTTGGGTTTACTGACTGAGTCTACCAGTAACAGAGGTTCTTTCTGGGAGCTCTGTTGACTTTCTCCGTTATGCTTCCTTAAGTGGCTGCGAGAGCTCTGTGGTCACCAGTGTGTCTGGAGTTACAAAATCACCTGAGCTCCACTCACCTTTCTAAAGACTTGTGCCTATGTGTAGCCACAAATGTTTTCTACTGATGATAAGTCAAGAGGCATCATTATCTCCTCAGAGATCGAGGCTCTTACAAGACACTTTTGACATTTAGGTTTCCAACACTTCAGTTCATTCCAGCCTTCCTAGAGATCACTTAACAATTCACTGTAACAAATATCCAGGTCAGGTAAGACTTTCAGTTCCTCATTCCTGTTTGGTTGCTTAAATCCCCATATATTATCAGAGGGAAGACCAGCACT
The DNA here is from genome assembly GCA_013399695.1 of Formicarius rufipectus. NCBI lineage: Eukaryota > Metazoa > Chordata > Aves > Passeriformes > Formicariidae > Formicarius > Formicarius rufipectus. The sequence continues at coordinate 1,400,436 of VXAU01000943.1, read as the reverse complement.
TAAGTAAGACTAAACGCTTCTATGAAACCAGACTACAGCCAACTTCCTTGCACTAGTAATGAACTTTCTACACAACTGTCCATCTATCTGTCACCTGAAAACACTGGACAGAGTCCAAGGCTACCAAGGTGATTAGGAGCTTAGTGCACATGACATATGTGCATGACATAAGAAAAGGGTTTGTCCATGCACAGGAAGAAGCGGTGTGGGGGAATGTAAATGGAAAGGGTATCCAGGAGATGACAATATTACAGAAAAGAAAGTAAGAAACACTTCTCTGTGCTACAAAAAGGACTAAAATATTTGCATTGAATGAGATTAACTATATGACAGCAGACAATCAAAAATCCTCAATAATGCTGATAAACTATGGCTACAATTTTAACAAAGGTATTGTAGCAAATGACAGCAATGCTGGGACATATCCCATCCAGCTGTGCATCGTTCCACTGCAGCAGAGGTACACTTTTTGACCTGGACGAGGAGCTAGTAAAGGGAAACACTGAACTATCAAGTTGACATGCAAGTTTGTTTGCCAGAAAACTGGAAGCGAAAGGAAACAAAGGGCCAAAAAGAGCAAGCAATTTTGACACACAGAAAACCTGTGGGGAACTATCTTCAAAAATATGTTCCCAAGAGAAAGGAGGACATGTATGTGTCAGAAATGCTCATCTTTTAAAGGTGTGAGCACCTTACTGAAGGAGAAGACTGGGACAATGGGTTTCATCCACTTGGGAACCTGGGGGTAGTCTCGCACATTGATCACCATTTCCATGTCAGGGAGGCGGTTGATGATCCCCAGAATGAAGTGCTCAACACCACTGCATCTGTGGAGAAATGATATGTGGCAAAGAGCTGAAAGAAGGTGGCAGAATCCTGCAGTCTCTTGCAGACCTTTCTCTCTGCACAGGAGCAGAAAAGAGGATGAGCCTAAACCATTCCATAATGCAGGCTGGGAACTGTGTGCAGCAGCCTCTAAGCCCCAACACAGTATGGGCACCAATGAGGCAACCCATCCTGCTACACCTGGCCTGATCTGCAGCTTTCTCCAGGATCCCACAGCCAACCAACACATTGTACACTTAAGTGCAACAGTGACACTTTCTTACTGCTACATTTTCTAGTACCTTGCCCTGACAATTCATACCTCTGAAATGTTGTACTTAGTGACTTTCAACTTGGCAGACTTGATAATACTCTGTCCCAGCCAGAAAGAAGACATCTTCTGCAGAGCTCTTACCTTGCAGGGAACATGCAGTCTTGCTCACGGTACAATTTGTTTTTAATGATTTGGTAGTGCGTCCCAAGCTTCCGGCTCACCACATCTGATAGGGTCTCCTTAGAAATGCCACCTCGAAAAGGAGCCAGGTCCTGCTTCCAAACACTGAAACAAAACCATCAGCCATGATTATGTACTACAGGGAGGATACTGTGCATTAAATTATTGCAGTATGCAGAACAGACTTCTGGCTAGAGCAAGCTCCATGCAGCTTCCAGGAGCTCTGCTACACGTGGTGTAACAGGGAATTTAATTTATGTCATTTGGAAGTTCCTTAGGTATTCAAAGGTCCAAGCTTCACACTTTGACTACTTATATGCTGTGTGTCTGAACAGAAAGCCCAGCACAGGCAAACTCTAGTTTTGCTCCCACAGAGGGACCTGACATACCCTGGCATGTTTTGGGTAACAGCCTTCAGCTCATTTCACCTTTGAGTTGCAAACCTTGTGCTCTGGCTTTCCATGAATGATGAGCCACATCAAGACCAAACTCCTCATACAATGACATGCTATGTAGTCATTAAAAAAGAAGGTAAAAGTCTAGTTGCAAGCAACATCATCACCCAGTAATACTGGGTGCAGCAAAACCTGGCCCAGGAGGACAGGCCTACGCAGCACATGTTCTATGATTTCTGCACATCACCAGTGAGCTCTGGGAACACAGTATGAAAACATAAACCTAATGAATATAAGAAAACACAGAAGGAGGATGCAATTTATATAACTTGGTCTAAAGGTCTTCAGATCTAATGACTTGGAGCATGTAATTAACACTGTCAGGTTGTAACAGCCATGGAGACATCCTCCCTGCCTTCTGTAGACACTGCAGCAAGGTTTCAGTTTCACATAACACTGTCAGGGTGATCCCACTGTGCAGGTGGTACACACGTACAGGCTGCCCAGAGTGGAGCTTCTTTGAGATACTGAGATACTCAAAACCTGACTGGGCACAGTCCTGGCAGCCCTGCCTGAGCAGTGGGGTTTGGACTTCATGATGTCAAGAGGTCCCCTCCGACCTCCAGAATTCAGCTACTCCATTACTGGGTAAAGAACAGTAAAACTACATCAGGAATTGACATTGTGAGATAGTCTGACCACAGCATGAGCAGTCTGGCAGGGATGCAAATGGAAGGAGCTTGAGAACAGGAAGAGAGTTGCAGTGTCATGGCACACCCATGTCATTGTAACCTAAAAGTGACAACTAAAAGGAAGCAACGAATAAGTCTGGACTTTCACTCCTTGCCCACTGAGTGACAAAAGACTGGAGGTAAGTAAAATACGTTACATGGGTAAAAGCACTGGTTTTCAGGATTCTGTTTCCTATTTATATACCTCTCCAAATCAGCTTTAAATTAGCTATCAAAATGAGCTGAGTTTCTTAAGTGTCACAGAACTGTATTATCTTCCTGAATTCTTTTGCAATACCTGTCACTAGCAATGCTCCTTAACAACCCTTAAAAAATTTACTGCTTTAGTGAAAACTATGTTTCAAGACGCACAGTGATCTTAACTTCATGTTACTATTGACTATCACATTCTGAAGCAGATTTAAGGTTTTAATTACTTGGGAAAGTGTTCTGTCCAAAGGTGGGCAGGAGACAGTGGAGTGTATGTTTAAAGATTAGGAGATGTCTTTAGGCTGTGTCTGAATTGGAACTTTGGAAAAAGACTGGAAGGCTCAACTAGAACAGACTTTCCTTCATCCATATTTCAAGAGCAATGAAGATCAAAAACTCCAAACAGAGTGTACAAACAGTTGCTCAATATGACTCATCTGACTTTGAAAGCCAATACAGCACTCAATCTCACCCCCAAAATGAGTGATACTTTTAAATCTGATAGTTTTAAATAGGAGGCTTTTAAAGTTGGGCATCTGTGCTTCTGAAATCCTAATCCTAAAGACAGAAGCATTTCTTTCCTAAATTCCCTTTCCTCCTTTAAATAAAAATGTTGTTTAAACTTATCAAAAACTCCCAGTCCTACAACCCCTGCCCATATGGCAGTGATGACCTATACATCTGTAATTTTTGCCACGCTGCAGCTGTGCTCTGTCAGCACAGGGAGAAAGGCGGTTAGGTTTGCATGTCTACAAGACAGGTCAGGCTGCACTTGTACTGCCTACCATGGTGTTCCATCACTTAAAAGCCTTGAGTTCTCTCTGCACTAAATACACTGTAGGAAGATTAGACCAGCATTTCAAGTCAGAGTGCTGACATTACGCATAATGCTCCGTGGTTATCAAAGAAAACCAAACAAGGCTTGCGTCTTCTTGAATGAGCTCCTCATGGATCACGCTTTGGTCATGTGAAAGTCAGGTAGATAAATATCCACCATCACTCCAATACTCACAAGTAGTGACTTAAACACTCTAGGAGGAGAGCTAAAAAGCACAGCATCACACGAAATTAATCTGTGTTCTGCCACAACCTAAAGTACTGCACACCATCTCACCAAATCAGCGTGTTCTGCAACAATCTCCGCTATTCTAGCTGTTGAATATTTCACACACACTCAATTTCTTCCACTTTTAAAAGCCCATGAGAAAGATTTGTTAGCAACAGGTGGGAGAAGGAAGGAGTGGATTGTTAAAATAAACATGTATGGTTTATTGCATGGTCATCCACGAAATGCCAAGACAGTGCATGTTCAGGGCCAAAGCACAACAAGGAGCATGGCAGGCTTGCAGGTGGCTCAAATATTCCCTCCCTAATTCACTGTGTCCAGAGTCAGAAGGAAACCAGCCTCACCTTTGGTGGCAGCTGCAATTCTCCCTTACACATGGTTCATAGGCTTCCACAGCTCTCTTAATTTGGCCAGTTACCGCACTCCACCTGGCATCTAAAACACGGGGGAAAGACAAGCCAAAGGGTCGATCCACAGCAGAGCTGAGGTGGGGAGGAAGGCAGGGAAGGAGGCAGGGAAGGCGCAGCGTGTCGGGCATCCCGTTGGACACAGGGTCCGCCAGGGGGTGGCCGGAGGGAGCCTCTGGGACACCCCCCACTCCCGGGACACCCTCCACATCTCGCACCCCTGGGTCACCCCCAACCCTGGCACACCCCACACCCTCAGGACACACTCCATCCTCTGCGTTACGGTCTAGCCCCGGGACACACCCCTACTCCTGCGACACCCCCGGGACACCGTCCATCCCTGGGACACCCCCGGGACACCCTCCATCCCCGGGACATCCTGCACTCCCCCAGG